>SJYC01066938.1:0-15400 GCA_006408675.1 Madoqua kirkii
TAGAAATAAACATCTACAATAACTCAGATAGGAAATAATTATTTACCTATATGAAAACTTCTTAGGCCTTTATGCCTGTAATTTATATTGATCCAGTATTTCTTCTGGATTAGAATTCCTTAGGAAAAAGGAATCAAGTATTTTACTTCTTTGATTCTTCAGTGTTTTTTATGATGTTTGACACATAGTAGCCAAAGAACGGAGAAGGCAGTGGCACCCCACTCCAGCACTCTTGCCGGGAAAATCCCATGGATGGAGGAGCCTGGTGGACTGCAGTCCATGGGATCACTATGAGTCAGACACGGCTGAGCGACTTCACTTTCACTTTTCACTTTCATGCACTAGAGAAGGAAATGGCAACCCACTCCTGTGTTTTTTCTTGGAGAATACCAGGGATGGGGGAGCCTGGTGAGCTGCCGTCAATGGGTCGCACAGAGTAGGACACGACTTAAACGACTTAGCAGCAGCAGCAGCCAAAAGAAAGGCTCGCTTTCTTTTAACTTATATCCACATAGAAGTATCTGTTCACTCTCTGTCTGTCCTGCTTCCCTCTCTCTCTCTCTTTTTTCTGCACTACAGTCTCTTATTAGAGTAGAATGAAATATGAAAAAAAACATTTATAGAGTTCTCCTCTTCAGATCAGAACAAACTAGCTGACATTAGATGTCTTTTTATAAGTAAGAAAAAAATTAATGTGACAAGGTGATTGTTCAGACTATGCACATAAATGAATACTAAAAATAGAACATGACTTTCAGTGAAAAATTCAAGATATCATGCAATACCAAAATAAGTACTTGGTGGTTATAATTATAGTAAAGAAAAAGACTAAGTTAAAACATCTTTTATTGATTCCCTTCACCTGGTAGTTTAGTGTAAATACCTATTTTATACACTATCTTAAAACCAAAGACACACACTTTTCCAATCAAGGGTTAATAAAGTCTTCATAAAAATTTTAAGAAAATAGCATATTTGATAGGTTAAGAAACTTGAAATAAGCAGTAGGATAAGGGTAATGAGCCTAGAGTTTTAAATCCTGTAGATCTTTATGTGGAATAGCACTAGCATTTAAATTTCAGTTGTAACCACAATTATTTGAGAGCTCCAATTGCTAACACAATTGTTTCATTGCTTTTCCCCCTGTATCGAAAGGTTAATCTAGATGACATACTTACATGTTTCTTAGATAAATATAAAGGTGTTAAAAAGCTTTTGAAATGTTAGCCACCAAGTAGTATTAAACTAGTATATTTAAATATGATATTTAATAGCTTAATCCTAAAAGACAGTGAAAATAAAGTTTAATAATGTATAATCTGCTCTACTAATTATACTGAGAATTTAGAAGTGAAGGCTTAAGTGTGTGTGATATTGATCTGTCACCTCAGGAAAAGTTAATGAGATCACTCATACTTCCCTGGGAAATAAGCAGAGGGCACACCAGAATGGATAGAACATTGGTTCAAAGCTGATTTCATTACAATCTGAGTACTTAAAAGTTGTTTAAATGATGTAGAAAGGCAACTGGAAATCATTTGACTTTTCCTCTCTAATTAAACCTGCCTGATATGGATTAATGATCCATGAAATACAGAGAAACTTAGTCCTGATATTATGAATCTTGACCATTTAATTGGTCTCTAGCATCTTGTTAATGATTCTGTTTTCAAAAAAAAGTCGCATCTTTATGCCATGTGACAATTTTATTTTACTTTAAAAAATTTATTTATTTATTTTAGTTTGGACTATTTTGTGTGGATTACTTTAAAAAAATTTTTTTTAATTTCATTTTTTATTTGATACTTTATTCTGTTTTACAATATTGTATTGGTTTTGCCATACATTGACATGTGGATTACTTTAAAATCAGAACTGATTCTCTTATAGCTAAAATTCATTGAGATACACCCCTTGTTTTGTTTCTGGCCATAACCCCCTCAGTGGAGCACTGGTCATATTACACAACAGCAGAACGACCTTAGAAAGCTCTCAGTGTTCCCAGGCTGAGCCATACAATGGAGAAAGCCTGTGGGAGTGAATGGTAAGAACTTTGGAATCAGGCTGGATGAAGCTTGCATCTTGGCTACTAGTTTATTGGTTGACTTTGGATAATTTGCTGACTTATCTTGCTTGGAATTTTCTCATTTATCAAAAGTGCATAAAATGACTACCTCATATGGTTGTTTTGTAGATTAGATAATACAGGTAAATTATTTGGCTCTGTGGTTTGTAGCGGTAAGTTATTATTTTAATTCATAATGTGTTTTATTATTAATAACAGGGATAATGACAACAAACTGAGGACCAACAGTATAATCTATAACAGTAGTGTTTTTTTTTTTTTGCTCTAATTTAAACTGTACATTTTCTGCCAATGATAAATTCTAAAGTCACAATTGTTTCATTCTGAGCTGTGTCCAGCCAGTAGAGGAGAAACACTATCTCCCACTAGTATTGATGAAATTTATTTATGTATTTTATTTAATAATATTTATATAGTAGTTGATTTTTATTAAGCAAATATTTATCTATGGTTGATATGTACTGACTATTAGGCACTTGAATATTATCTCATTTAATTCTCAAAAAGTCTCTATGATGTGGGTTCTCTTCTTCTCCCCATGTTACAGAGGAGACATCTGCGACACAGTAATATTACACAACTTGCCTGAGGTCAGTTTGTAGCAGAAAGTGGCAGAGTAGGGATTTCAGACCAGGTGGTGCTTGGTTTTAAAAATTGTGTCATCTGCTTCTCTCTTACATGGCTCTACAGCAGCAGATTTTATGAGGCTGTTGCAGGCACCACTTCCCTCCAGAGATGCTCATGGTGTTGCCAGCTCCTGACCTGCTGTTCTCCTGGCATTTGCTCCCTTTTACTGCCACTGCTGCTGACAAGCCAGTGGTCCTCTTCCCTACTGCTTGCAGCCTACAGCTGCTCTAAAGAAAAACACAATACTTTTCACCTTGAAAAAAAATAAATTTTCATTTTCTAAGTGTGAGCAAAGATGAAGAGTCAACTGTATACATTCTAACATCTTCTGGCCTTCATTTCCATTGGTCAGATTCTTAAATTTTGGGTTGGTCGGTTCAGGAAAATACACACTTTGAATATTAATGAATGTTGACAGATTATTTTCCATAAAGGCAATGCCAGATGCACATATCACCAGTGATGTACGGGAGTGCCTATTTTACCATATAATCACTGAAAAATTGAATGCAAACAATGTTTTTAAATATTTTGTTAGTTGGGTAGTTGAAAATTTGCATCTCATTATTAGAGTTTCCAGTAAGGTTGAGCATCCTATGTTTACCGGTCATTTTCTCTTTTCTAAATTGATGCCTACAGTTAACTAGCATGAATTACAGTACTGCATGCTTGTCATGTTCTTGACTCTGTGCTGTGCTTAGTTGCTCAGTCATGTCTGACTCTGCTACACCAAGGACTGTAGCCCACCAGGCTCCTCTGTCCATAGGGACTCTCCAGGCAAGAATGATGGAATGGTCATCCTATCCCTTCTCCAGGGGATCTTCCCAACCCAGAAATCAGGCCCAGGTCTCCTGCATTACAGGCGGATTCTTTACCATCTGAGCCACCAGGGCAGCCTGACTCTGTGCTACTAGCTGTTAACCCAGGTTCATTTCCCTTCTCTTCTCAATAATATTATCTACTTATTTAGTCACTTTTTCTAAGACTTTCCCACTGGAATCTTTAGCAATTTCAACATATATACAAATGATCCTTGAACACTCTAGCCTTCTAGTCCTTGAAAAACCATCTCCCATTAGCAATCTTACATTCTACCCTATCTCAAGTGGAACTGCATCAGTTCCATAATCTTAATATCCTCCTCTTCTGAAGACTACTTCCTTCATACCAGTTTGCTTTCACCTCTGACCTGATCCTCTCTTCTAAGCCTCCAAAACATTGGTCATAGACCCTTTTCATTGTTCCTCATTCACTTACTATCTTGACTCTCTTATTTTTTATTGTTGTTGAGTCACTCAGTTGTGTCCAATTCTTTGTGATCCCGTGAACTGTAGCCCTCCAGGCTCCTCTGTCCGTGAGATTTTCCAGGCAAGGATACTGGAGTCCACATACTGGAACCCACATCTCCTGCATTGGCAGGTAGATTCTTAACACTGAGCCACCAGGGAAACCCAAGTCCCTTCCTTCCAGATTAAATTCTGTGGTCCCTGGTGGCTTAGCAGTTAAAGTGTCTACCTGCAATGTGGGAGACCTGGGTTTGATCCCTGGGTCAGGAAGACTCCCCTGGAGAAGGAAATGGCAACCCCCTCCAGTATTCTTGCCTGGAGAATCCCAAGGACAGAGGAGCCTGGTGGGCTACAGTCCACAGGGTCGCAAAGAGTCAGACCTGACTGAGTGACTTCTCTCTTGCAATGATTATAATCAATTGCTTGCATAGTCTCTCAATTTTCTTAACACTCTTTCAATGCTTTGAATTTGCTTGATAATGAAATTCCGTGAATGTAGTTAAATTCAACTCTCTGCCTTTCCAGTCTCTGTCTTTTTAGCTGATTACCTTTGTTTCTACTACATTCAGACACTGAATTTAGTAGAGTCTCACTCCCATGTGTAACCAGCCACCATAATCTGCACCCATATACTCTCCCATTCCTTCTCTTACCATACATTAGAATTTCTCAGCATTGGATTATTAATGTTTTGGACTGGATAATATTGTTGTGGAAGCTGGACTCTGCATTGTCAGGTGTTTAGCAGCATCCCTGGCCTTTACCCACTAACTGCTAGTCCAAATCTGCCCCTCCCCCATCAAAAATATATCAAGGCATTGCCAAATGTTCTCTGGCAAGGAAAAGCAGATAAGCGGATTGTCTCTCTTTCTCTGAGAGTCACCATCACAGAAGAATATTTTTAGTCCCATCTAAAGCCAATTCCTCCTTTGTTCTCTCATCCCCATTTATTTAGTTAAGGATGTGGCTCCAAAAGTTTGATTCACAGTTCTCTTTCATATGTCATCTATTTGTCACTCTCAGTTGTATAAACATGAAAACATGTGCATATTTCTATTTGAAGAAAAAAAGAGGGAAAAGATTATTACAATTACAATTATTACAATTACAATTATAATTTCCTCTTATTTATGTTTTACTTTTTTCTCTACTTTGGAGCTGTCAAAGGAAAAGAAGAAACTCATAGACAAATTCATAGTAATGCATGTGTAAAAATGTCCAACTTTTCAGAAGAATTGGATCACAGGAAAAAAAGAGCAAATTTTATTGTTCAAAATTTCAATTACAAACAATTCTTTTTGGATAATGTTTGGTCAGTTTTGTTTTAGAAAGAGATTTTCCTGTTTCTAATGGGGGAAAAACAAATTGTTTCTAACTTTAATGGCTTATCTCAGTGTAAAATAAGTTCAGGTATCCTTCTTGGCCATGGCTATCTTGTAATGCAAAGTTTTCAGGAATGCAAAACCTTTCCATAATATGTGGCATGCTAACTTAATCAATGTGTTTGAGATTGATGAAAAGATGTATTTTTTTTTCTTTATTTAAAATAAAGCTTCTTCAGAGCTGTCTATATTCACCGAATCTAATTTCTCTCCTTACTTAGACTCATTGCAATCTGGCTTTTGTTCCTACGAGTCCACTTAAATGACTTTTATTATAGTCACTGACAACATCAACAAGACTCAATTCATCTGTCAGTCTTCTTACTACATCCACTAGAAGCAGCATTGCGCACAGTAGATCCTCTGTGATACATTTTCTTTACGTGGCTTCATTTTATCAAATTTACTAGAGTTGTTTCTACTTTTTGGGGTGCTTTCTGTCAGATTCTTTTGCAAGCTGTGCCTCATTTTCCTTAGAATTAAAGTATACTAGGACTTATCACATACTGGTTTTTTTTTTCCTATCTGTACTTATTATCTTGGTGATCTCAAATGTGAATTTTAATTTCAGCTGTTAGCCTGTGACTCCCAAATGTATTTCTCTAACACAAATCTCTCTCAAAACCTCCAGATATGTGTATTCAATTCTTTTCTTGACACCTCTATCTGAACATCTAATATGTTACTTAAAGTTGCTACATCCAAAACCGACCTTGATTTTTACCGCTCCACCTACAGTCTTCCCAATTGCAGTTATTGGAATTACAACTCTTTCAATTATTCAGTAGAAAACCTGTAGTCATCCTTAACAATTCTTCTAATATATCAAATACTACTAAAATCTTTCCAGAAACTAGCCACATCTTATAACCTTCACTATTATCACCTGGTTGAACCTGCATAATCACTCACTTGGATTGTGTCAATGGCCATCTGTTAAAGTGTGGTGTTAGTCACTCAGTCATGTCTGACTCTTTGCAACCGCATGGATTGTAGATTGCCAGGCTCTTCTGTCCATGAAATTCTTCAGGCAAGAATCCTGGAGTGGGTTGCCATTTCTTTCTCCAGGAGAACTTTCTGACCCAGGGATTGAACCCAGGTGTCCTGCAGTACAGGCAGATTCTTTACCATCTGAGCCACCAGGGAAGTGTAGATGGTATTATTTTTATTTCTAAACATCCCCATATTTATTGCACTTTTACCTAAAAGAAGTATTCAGATCTATTTCTGTATAACATGCAATCAGGACCAACTTCATGGGTTTTAATCTTCATTTGGTTTAATGCCCTACTATTGCCATCTTAAAAGGCAAAATAATTTTTGAGCAATAAATCTCACATTTTAATTTCACACTGGAGTCTTCAATTTATGTGGCCATTGTTGATCTTTGTGTCACTCCTTATAGAAAAAGCATGGCTAATGTAATGCATTGGAATATCAAATGGTATTCCTGGGAGAAATTTAAAGAGCTATTCTACAGTATTGCCATGTATTTTTTTTTCCTCTGCAATGAGAACTCCATGCCTCAGGTATGTAAACCTTCTTTATTCTAGATGTTAAGATCAACAAGACTCAGGAAACAGAGGCATAGCTGATTCTAGCCAATATGTAACATGTGAGCAATAAATGTTGCTGAAGTTTAAAAAAATTAGCGTATTGAGTTGTCTCACTTTAAAATTAGGCTGGCCAACCTTTGTAAGGCCCTTAATTAAACAGTTTCCTATTCCACTCACTCTCCTTTCCCCAGATGAAAATTTTTATATTTTGCTTTTTTTTAAACATCCAATTCTTTATCTTTTATTCTCTTGTTGAAACTCTTCTTTTCAAATTCTCTTTAAAAAACAGATCTCAGAAAACTTCCACAAGCTCTCACAATTATAAACAACAACCCTACTGCACTGTTTCCCAAATACTGTTCCAAATACTCTCCACATTTATATTGAAGGCTATTTCTTCCAGTGGATGTTATCTTGCTTATTCAAAACATCATAGTGACAACCTTCCCCATCCGCAAAATAATAAATTTTTCAGTCTCTGGAGAATAACCTTTATCAGCATACAGAAAAAATAACTTAAAACTTTAACCAGTTACTGTATCAGTTATCTTCTCTTTATAATAAGGCTCCTTAGGCAGATTGTCTAACCTTGCTGTCTCCAACTCCTCTCCAGTTGGAATTTTCTTTTCCTGCTAAACTCTTCTACTTTTCACAAACCACCAATGACCTCCATATTGCTCTATAAATGGTTGACCTTCAAACCGTAATGGATTTCATTTCCCATCAGCATTTAACACAGTTAGTATTCCTCTTGGAAATACTCTCTGCAGGTGGCTTCCAGCACACCATGTTCTGCTGATTTTCTCCTGCTTAACCACTCCATTTCAAGCTTCTTTCTTGTTTTCTATTGCTCAAACTAACCTTTGACTTTTCTGTCTGTACATGACCTTTGGTAATTTTAGGCAGTCTTATGAACTAAATATCATCTCTACTCTAGAGTGTCTCTTACTTATAAATCAAGATCTTATTTCACTTTTTGACTCCAAATTCACACATCCAACTTCTTTCTTTCCATCCTTCATTGGATTTTTTGTAGGTATTTTTATTTTAATAAGTCCCAAATTAAATATCTGACCTTCCCCTTCCTGCTTTCAAACCTGTCTATCATGTAGCTTTTCTTATTGTAGTTAATTATAATTCCATTCTTCAGATTGCACAGTGCAAAACCATAGAGTTATACTTGAGGTCTTCCATTTTCTTATTCCCATAATCAATTCTTTAACAAATTATCTTAGTTATTTCTTCAAAATCTATCAAGAAATCTGCCCACTTTTTAAATTTCCTTCACTGCAAGATGGACTAAATTACTAGTATATCTATATAGTATTATTTACATGACCTTCTAATTGATCCACCTGTTAATGGATTTATGACTTTAGAAAATAATCTTATCAAAGTGGGCTCTGTGATTCTTTAAAAATGTAACTCAAATCATTTCATGCCTTGCTTCAAAACTACCCAATCATTGACAGCTGAAGTAATGCCAAACCCTTTAATTCAGTTCAGTTCATTCGCTCATTTGTGTCTGACTGTGACCCCATGAATCGCAGCACGCCAGCCCTCCTTGTCCATCACCAACTCCCGGAGTTCACTCAGACTCACATCCATTGAATCAGTGATGTCATCCAGCCATCTCGTCCTCTGTCGATCCCTTCTCCTCCTGCCCCCAATCCCTCCTAGCATCAGAGTCTTTTCCAATGAGTCAACTCTGCATGAGGTGGTCAAACCCTTAGATGGTATTTAAAAAGCTCTACGGTTTTTAGCCCTCTCTTGATCTCCTGCTCTTTGCCCTTGCTCATTGTTCTCAACATTGTTGGCTATCTTGTTGTTCTTGAAACACACCAGATTTGCATTTTCCTGATGGATTTTACATGAGATCATCTCTGCCTAAAGTATGTTATTTTCATACACCCTCACAGGACTGCTTCACTTTCTCTAGCTTTCAACTTAAGGAACAGGTTTATTGTGAACCTGTGACTAATGCTCTCTTTAAAATTATACCATTTTCTGGTATTTCCTGTCCATTCTGATAATTTTTCTTATTAGTACAGTTACCACTTTATGACCTATTATATTACTGCATATAATATTAACTTAAATAGAAGGAAAATTTCAGGAAATCAGGGCATTTTGTCTATTATGTTTAATTTTTTGTCTCCAGTAGTACTAATCTATAATGGTATGTAACAGACCCTGAGATATATAAATATGAATACAAAATATACAAGTATAATAAATGAGTGGATGAAAAAATAATAGAGACTATAAATAAGGAATTCCAACATAAAGAACTGGGATATCCCCCCTTACACACAGACACATAGACACACACACACACACACAGACACACACACACACGTTGTGTGCATGGGAATGGCACCAGGGAATGGCAACCAGCTCCAGTATTCTTATAAGAGCCAGGAAAATTCCATGGGCAGAGGACCCAAGTGGGCTACAGTGTATGGGGTCATAAAAAATCAGACATGACTGAGCACACACATACACACATACATAAATTTACTAGGAAAGTGACATCAGCAACACAGAGGACTAGAAAGATCATGGACTTTGTTTCTTCAGGGAAACATTAACAAAGACTGACTAAAAACCTTTGCAAGGAGCTCTGGAAATCAGCCAAACATCTCCAGCAACCAAGCGGATGTTTCATTAAAAAGACAGCAACAACAAAAAAACGCATTCAAAAGGAAATTTGGGGGTGTTTTTACTCACTTGCCCCACCTCCTCTTAGGTACAATGTAACTTTTGTGTGGTCTGTAGGAAGTGGCAGCTCTGTACTCAGGTACTTTCTGTATATCAGAGAGAGCAGAACAGACCTAATTTACAATATTGCAATGGGGCTTCCCTTGTAGCTCAGTTGGTAAAGAATCTGCCTGCAGTGCAGGAAACCAGAATTCGATCCCTGGGTTGGGAAGATCCCCTGGAGGAGGAAATGGCAACCCACTCCAGTATCCTTGCCTGGAAAATCTCATGGACAGAGAAGCCTGGTTGGCTGCAGTCCATGGGGTCTCAAAGAGTTGAGCACAACTGAGCAACTAACACTAACAATGAATCTGGCAGCTGTCTAAGTGAAGCATAGGAAAGGGAGCAGGCCACAACCTTTTAAAGAATGATATAGTCATCAGTTCAGTTCAGTTCAGTTCAGTCACTCAGTCGTATCCGACTCTTTGCAACCCCATGAATCACAGCACGCCAGTCCTCCCTGTCCATCACCAACTCCTGGAGTTCACTCAAACCCATGTGCATGGAGTCAGTGATGCCATCCAGCCATCTCATCCTCTGTCTTCCCCTTCCCCTCCTGCCCCCAACCCCTTGCAGCATCAGGGTCTTTTCCACTGAGTCAACTCTTGGCATGAGGTGGCCAAAGTATTAGAGTTTCAGCCTCAGCATCAGTCCTTCCAATGAATATTCCGGACTGATTTCCTTTAGGATAAACTGATTGGATCTCCTTGCAGTCCAAGAGTCTTTTCTAGCTTCAAGAGTCTTTTCCAACTCCACAATTCGAAAGCACCAATTCTTCGGTACAGCTTTCTTTATAGTCCAACTCTCACATCCACGCATGACAACTGGAAAAACAACAACAACAACAACAAAAAACATAGCTTTGACTAGGTGGACCTTTATTGGCAAAGTAATGTCTCTGCTTTTAAATATGCTGTGTAGTCTGCTGATAAATTTTCTTCCAAGGAGCAAGCATTTTTTAATTGCATGAATTTGGAGACCCCCCTCCCCCAAAAT
Source organism: Madoqua kirkii (assembly GCA_006408675.1). Classification (NCBI taxonomy): domain Eukaryota; kingdom Metazoa; phylum Chordata; class Mammalia; order Artiodactyla; family Bovidae; genus Madoqua; species Madoqua kirkii. The sequence goes on from SJYC01066938.1 coordinate 10,694, forward strand.
ATAAATACTCACTGTTTCCATTGTTTCCCTATCTGTTTGTGATGAAGTGATGGGACTGGATGCCATGATCTTAGTTTTATGAATGTTTGTGTTTTAAGCCATTTTTTTCCCACTCTGCTCTTTCACCAAGAGGCTTTTTAGTTCTGCTTCACTTTCTGCCATGAGGATGGTGTCATCTGCATATATGAGATTATTGATTTTCTCTCAGCAGTCTTGATTCCAACTTGTGCTTCATCCAGCCTGGCATTTCACATGATGTACTCTGCATGTAAGTTAAATAAGCAGAGTGACAATATACAGCCTTGACATACTCCCTTCCCAATTTGGAACTAGTCTGTTGTTCCATGTCCAGTTCTAACTGTTGCTTCTTGACCTGCATACAGATTTATCAGGAAGCAGGTCAGGTGGTCTGGTATTTCCATTTCTTTCAGAATTTTCTATCATTTGGTGTGATCAACAAAGTCAATGGCTTTGGCATAGTCAATAAAGCAGAAGTATATTTTTTTCTGGAACTCTCTTGCTTTTTTGATGATCCAATGGAGGTTGACAATTTGATCTCTGGTTCCGCTTCCTTCTCTAAATCCAACTTGAACATCTGGAAGTTCACGGTTCGTGTGCTATTGAAATCTGGCTTGGAGAATTTTGAGCATTACTTTGCTAGTGTTTTAAATGAATGCAATTGTTAGTTACTTTGAACATCCTTTGGGGTTGCCTTTCTTTGGGAAGGGAATAAAAACTGACCTTTCCAGTGCTGTGGCCACTGTTGAGTTTTCCAAATTTGTGGGCATATTGAATGCAGTACTTTAGCAGCATCATTTTAGTATTTGAAATAGCTCAACTGGAATGCCTTGCTCCACTATCTTTGTTCGGAGTGATACTTTGCTTATAGTAATGCTTTGTTGGTAGTGAGTCCATTCCAAGACAGAAGGATCACGGTGTACAGTTCTGACAAAATGTGGTCCACTGGAAAAGGGAATGGCAAACCACTTCAGTATTCTTGCCTTGAGAACCCCATGAACTGTATAAAAAGACAAAAAAGATAGGACACTGAAAGTTGAACTCCCCAGGTTGGTAGGTCCCCAATATGCTACTGGAGAACAGTGGAAAAATAGCTTCAAAAAGAATGAAAAGATGACTGGAAGCATGAACAAAAAGGCTCTTGAGGCTTTAAAAAGACTATAGATTAACAAATGTCTGAGGCAAGAGATTACTGATTGAGGAATACAATATAAAAGCTAAGGACACTAGCAGATGCAAGGGATGGAAATAACACACTGAAAAGCTGAAGAATGGAAAACAAATACATAGACAGGCCTAGGGAAAATAGTTGCCCAGAAAAGTCTTAAGAGAACCATAGGTCTTAACCCCAAACTGATTCTGACTCTCAAAGATGTCCTGCTAATTAGTGAAAATATTCTCTGTCATAGAGCCACCTTCAAAAATGGGAGAGGTAACTGAGTTTTCAATTCTTAATTTCCAACAAAAGTTTATAAAGCACACAAACAGGAAAATATGAATATTCAAAAGAACAAATACATTTCCAGAACCCATTCTTGAAAAAGATAGAAATTGAAGTTATTAGACAAAGATATTGAATATGCTGAGAAAGCTAAATGAAAATATAGGCAAAGAACTAGAAATAGAGGAAACTACCTCAACATAATAAAGGCAATATATGTAAAACCCATAATTGACATTACTGTTGTTTGCTTTTTGTTCAGTCACTAAGTTGTATCTGACTCTTTGTGACCCCATGGACTACAGTATGACAGGCTCCCCAGTACTGTCTCCTGGAGTTTGTTCATATTCATGTCTATTGAGTTTGTGATGCTATCTAACTGTCTCATCCTCTGTTGCCCCCTTCACCTTCTGCCCTCATCGTTCTCAGCATCAGGGTCTTTTCCAATTAGTCAGCTCTTTGCATCAGGTGACCAAAGTATTGGAGCTTCAGCATCAGTCCTTCCCATGATTATTCAGGGTTGACTTCTTTTAGGATTGGCTGGTTTGGTCTCCTTATAGTTCAAGGGACACTCAATTCAGTGGTAAAAAAATACAATTTTTTTCCCTCTAAGATTAGGAACAATACCATGGTGTTGATTTTCATCCTTTCTAGTACCATAATATTGGAACTCCTAATCAGAACAATTAAGATAGGAAAAGAACAAATTGGAAAAGAGGAAATAAAATTATATGCATTTCCAGGAACAATTTTATGTAGAAAATCCTAAACCCTAAAGATTTTGGACACATACACATGCAATTAGAACTAAGAATCCAAAAGTTGAAAGTTACAAAAACAATGTTCAAGAAATAATCTGAAAAAATTGGTATTTTCATTCACAAGTAACAAATTACTTATTAATAAACTTAAGAATGTCAAAAACTTGCTCAAGGTAAGCTGTAAATCATTGTTGAAAGAAAGAAAGACAGTACGTATTTATCTAAAGACATACTGTGTTCATAGCTTGGAAGATATAATCTTATAAAGATGTCAGTAATACTCAAAGCTGTCTGTTCTTACCAGAATCCCCATTTTTTTTTTCTAAATTAATGTGGAATCTCAAGGAACCTCAAACAGCTAAAACAATCTTGAAAAAGAAGAACAAAGTTGATCTCACATTTCCTGATTTCATAATATACAATAAACCACAGAAATTTGCTGGGGTCCAGCCCTGGTGGATCCAGGGAATTTGAAGTGGGGATGGAGTCAGTGAGGAAGAACTTATTTATTTAAAAATATAAAGAGGGGACTTCCCTGGTGGTCCAGTGGTTAAGAATCCAGCTTCCTCTGCAGGAGACATGGGTTCGATCCCTGGTTGAGGAGCTAAGATCCCACATGCTGTGGAGCCATTAAATTAAGCCCACGGGCCACAACTAAGACCTGATGCAGCTAAATAAATAAATAAATAAATAAATAAAATATTTTTTAAAAATAAAAAAAAATAAAGAGAGATTAGGAAGGAATAGTGTAGTAGGAAAGTTAGTGGAGAAAAGAATCTGAATAACTTGGTTTACATGGAAAACCAATAAAGTTCCAAGACAAGAAACTTGCACTGTCTATGTAGGCCACTGGCACCCATTTGAATAGAGGAGGGTGCCCATCCTTGGGTTCCCTCTCGTGTGGGTCTTAGAAGCCAGGGCAAATAAGTAGACTCAGTGAGCCTCCATGTTCCAAGGGATCAGCCTGAAAAGGAGAAGGAGGGAAAGGGAGAAAGAGAGAGAGAGAGAGAGTCGACACAGGGGGAGCCAGATTTCCAAAAAACCAGTTCGAGAAGCCTTTATTATCTGGGAAAGCTTTTTATACTTTCGGTTTTGCATAGAGATCAATGGATAATACAAAGTTATGCAGCATCAGCAGCCCTGACTCTTATGGAGACCAGACTTTCTCTCTGCAAACCTAGCTGTATACACAAGTCTTAGGTGATTTGCATCATCTTCTGGCCAGGAGACCCTTTTCTGATAAGGGTCTGTCAACCAGAAAACATTTCCCTTAAAAGTGTTGTTCTTTCCAAAGTCTGGTGCCACTCTCAGAAAGCACTGATTAAAGTTACATTTTTACACAGCAAGGACACAACTATCTATAACAAAAAAAGAGGAGTACAGTGATTTATAACAAAGAGAAAGTTCACTAACTCAAAAGTCTAGTGTTGCTAACATCAAAACTACTATATTCCTTTTTCTATATCCCAATTACATTGATTAATATCCTCCAGATGCCTAAAAGATGAAGACTATGGAGGTCTGGCAGCAGTCACTGACTCAACAGTGAAACCCATCACCAATATAATTCTTAGCTCGTTAGAAAAGGCTCTATATTTTTAAGATGTTTTAAACTGTTTGCCTCTTGTGGTTGGGGGGCTGTAAACAGTCACAAATAGTAAAAGTCCAGCGAAACCTGTCAGGCAAGTTAGAGAGCCATCAGAGGGATTTGAGCTCAGACACTTCTTTCACATGCAGGAGACCAGTTGGAGCTCTAAGTTAACTCTTTCCAGAGAAAAGTGGTCAGGGATAGCCCCCTGTTATGTCAGAAGAGTGGAAAGCACAGCACAATAAAGCAGGCAGACTCTGATTTTGGGAGAAGACACTCAGGAAAACCCAGGGATACTGCTGAAGCCTGATTTCAGTCTTTGCCTTTTGCCAGGCCCCCTTCCTCATGACCTTTGCCATGGGCAGGATTCCTCATACTGGCTTTCAGAAGAAATTAATAGTGTAGTACTGGTATAAAAATAGAAATATATAACAATTGATAGGATACAGAGACTAGAAATAAACTATCACATATATGTCACAATTATTTATGAAAAATATACCAAGACTATTGCAGAATGATAATATTTTTCAGTAAACAGCATTGGGAAAATTGTAAACCCAAGTGCAAAAAAACAAAGTTGAATATTTAAGTAATTATAAATATGAAACTTTAATAATAGACCAAAAAGTTAAAAGTAAGAGATAAAATTATAAAACTCAGCAAAAGCATAGCAAGAAAGCTTTATGCCATTGTGTTTGTCAATCATATCTTGGATTTGATAACACAAATACAAACATCTAAGGAAAGATAGATATTTTTTCTACATCAAAATTAAAACCTTGTGCATAAGGACACTATAAATAAAGTGAAAAGGCAACCCACGAAATGGGGGGAAATATATGCAAATCTTACATGAGATAGTAGTAATATCCATTATATATAAAGAACTAATGTAA
>SJYC01066940.1:0-18457 GCA_006408675.1 Madoqua kirkii
ATTGCACTAGATTTTTTAAAGTGACCTTATACAGAAAGACCCTAGACTGTATCTCCTCCCATTTATTACAAGCATGAAATTCATGATTGCTATATAGTACTTTTGTTTTCTTTCATCCCATTAGATTTTTTTTTCCTCTGTCAAAGGCTAAAATAAATTTACTTCCTTTCAACCTATTGTGTTATAGTTTTTATACTAATTTATTATTGAATTCTTGAGAAAATCCTCTATAGTTGAGAGTTAGTCTACAATTTATTGTTTAGTGGTGTCAAAGTCCAAAGGATTTACTCTCATCTATTTAGTCAAATGAATCATAAAGGGGGTTTCAGGATTGGGAGCTCATGTACACCTGTGGCTGATTCATGTCAATGTATGGCAAAACCAATACAGTATTGTAAAATAGAATAAAGTAAAAATAAAGTAAAATAAAAAGACTTGGTGTTAATATCTTACCTTTTTATAGTCAACTGAAAAAAGTACACAACTTGAGAGTTGTGAATTAAGTTTTATTTGGGGCAATATGAGTACTGCAGCCCAGGAGACAGCACCTCAGAGGGTTCTGGGAAAGGGTTTCAAAGAGAAAGGGAGAAAAGAGGGTATACATGTGATCTGGTAAAGACGAAGTATATGCAATCAAGCAAGTACATGTAATCAAGCACATATTTTTGTAGAAAGTTTCTGCTGGGCTCATGAAGCTTCTGCTAGTGACAAGAAACGATTCTCACCATAAAGGATTTTAGTGTTTTTCTAGATATGAGGAGAAGGCATTGGGCTCATAAAATCAGCTCCTGAGAATATCTAATTATCTTAAGTCCTGTCCTGCCAGTTTTCCTGGAGCACAGAGTGCCTCTTTCTGCTCTCAACTGTGAATTCCTTCAGGAGGCGTGGGAGGTCAGCAGCTGCAGTGACATATGATCTAATCTTTGTAGAGGTAGATGGCAAGTGCTAATTTGTGGTTGACATCATACATAGCCCTCTAAACCTCATCTTTTCCATATAAAAAATGGGATAAGGATATATGACACACAGTGCAGTTGTGAAATGAGACAATGCATTTTAAGGTCTTGTATAATGCTTAAAACATTTGTTTTTCAATATTGTGAACATTAATATCTGTGTATTATCTTTATTAAGCACATCATTTTAATTTATTTCCTCAGACATAAATTTCTCTGTCAGAAGAAAAATAAATACTGGGGTAGTAATTATACTATTTACTGAGCTCAAAAACTGTTTTTGATGCACCCAAGTCCATATTCTTGGAGTCTCTGTTACTTAAGCTGCATATAGTTTTATGGATAATTTAGTATGTTATCTTAATTTACTTGAACTGATATTTTGGTATTTATACTAATATGTAAGTGAATTTACTCTTCAGTTCTAACTCAGCTGGTAAAGAATCCACCCGCAATGGAGGAGACCTCCGTTTGATTCCTGGGTCAGGAAGATCCGCTGGAGAAGGAATAAGCTACCCACTCTAGTATTCTTGGGCTTCCCTTATGGCTCAGTTGGTAAAGAATCCACCTGCAATGTGAGAGACCTGGGTTCAATCCCTCGATTGGGTAGAGCCCCTGGAGAAAGGTAAGGCCACCCACTCCAGTGTTCTGGCCTAGAGAATTCCATGGACTGAATAGGTCATGGGGTCGCAAAGAGTCAGACAAGACTGAGCCACTTTCACTGTCTTTCTCTTTTTGAAAGAACTTTCAATATGAGGGTATGTGTGCTTCATATTGTTATTTGCCAGTAAAATGTGAATATTCTGGATTCTCAAAGATAAATTTTATTCAACACTTACATGCCTTTCCTAAAGAGGCTAATGGATAAAAGGAAAAGTAACATGTTTATTCATTCATCATTCATCCATCTACCCATCATCTATTTATTTTTAGTTTCTCTGACATATGCCTTAGTGAATAAACCTTTTCCATTTTGAATTTCCTGTAGCTTATTTTCACTAGTTTCTTCATAAATTCAGGTCAAATTTATTCTCTAGGAAGTCTCTCTTGTCTCTTCTAATTGACATGATTTTATCTTTCTTTGAGCATGCGAAGCCTATAACATGTAGATTTGCCTGGTAATTAGTTATATATTGTCTTTTAATATCTTTTGAATTGATATTAACTTACTGTATGGTTATTTGTTTTCAGACATGCATGTTTACTTTCTATAATTTAAATTTTAAAATTCTTAAAATTACAAGCTATAAATTATGCTTATTACATTATTTCACTTGTAGAAACACAATAATTATTTTGTGATTAGTTAATTCTGTAAGCAAAGACTACATATGTAGACAAACCCATTAGTGTCACAACTGAAAGCACAAACTCTATTAAATAAAGACTCACTACAGACTGGGACTTAATACTTCTGAGAAATATAGATTCTTTGCTTTATGATTTTGCTGGAAAATGCCAGATTCTACCTTCTTGCTAGTAGAGAAGGAACAAAATAAATACCTGTCCTAAACATGACTTAAGGAAGCATGTATTATTACTAGAAAGCTTCATTTGCCTCTAGGAAAAAATATTCATGAGCTAGTTTAAATCTGTTTAGATACTAATAACTTACTCTAAAACATATTTTAAACCAAAAAATCTTCTTTCATCCTAAATTTGACTTTGCAGACTGTGTCTCATTTCTTTGTACCTATCTTCATATTTTTTAGCAGCTGCTGAAATCTCTAGGGAGTATCTCTCCATGGATACAGAGCCAGACAGCCCAAGTCTCTTCTCTGTTCTTGAGTTCCTGTTTTCAAGTAATGATTTGGATAAACTAGAGACCAGTTCTCTTTCGTTCAGCTCTGGCAGCTGAAATTAATTCTCCAAAGACTCCACTTTGGAGGCAAGCAGATGGTACACATGCACGTGTTTTAGTTTTGATTGTACCAGTTCTGAATAATTTAAAGTTCCAAATCTCTATAAAACTACTGTATTCCCATTTCCCAAAGCAATTTTTTTTTCCCTTTGGCCTGAGAAATTCCTTCCTTATATTTTGACATTTGGCTGAAACTTCATTCATTTTGTACCGGCTTCATTGTCACACACCTCCTGCTGTTCTTTGTTACAATTTTAGATAAGTATGGCTTTAGAAAAGTAAGATGCTTTTAGAAACTATTTTTTGCTGGTGATTTTCCCCTTACCATTTGCAAAGCATTTTGTATACATAAACAGCACATTAGCCAAATGATGTTGTTATCACAGTTCCTGTTGGTCTGTGCTTGGCTCTCGCTTTAGAATTACCCCAAATAGGTTTGTAGAGTTTTATGGCTGCATTATGAGGCATTCAATAATATGTATGAACTTAGGTATTTTTCCCCCCTGATATTATCTTTGAGAAACAGCTTGTCCTGTCTCTGTTAAGATTCACTGCTCTTTCAGTACAACATGGTAAGAAAGGAATGGTCACAAAGATCTCTAAGTTGGTTTCTCTATCTTGCCAAATGTAGTCCACATTTTTCTGTGAGGTCTAGTGGTTTGTGAAGTTAATGGGGGTATGCATGTGAGGTATGCATGTATGCACACTTACACGCGTATGTGCACACACACTGATAGCTACCCAGCTCAATCAGAAAGCTCTGCTACTGTAGGCACTATAGCTATGATTCAATTCTGGATGTGTTTCACCAAGTTTTACTGTCAGTGCCATCTTCTCTTACTATGGCTAATGCACAAACATATCTATGAAATAGAATGTGATATATTAGCACAAGTCAAGAGATTTAACCATATATTCAGGTAAAGATAAAGAACAGTGCTAACTACAATATATAATTAGCCTTTACCAAGTGATGTTTATATATTGCTTTGTGGTTTATTCAACCCTTACAAAAACTTCATAATTTTTGAGTACAATATTGTGAATGTAGAACTTAAGCCTCAGAGGGACTTAGTTGAGTATAAACAAGGCTGCATTGAAATAAGGATACTAATTCCAGGTGCTCTGATACCAAATTATATATTTTTTTACCACAGAAAATGGAACAAAATAAAAAGCATAGCATTTATAGAACACTCAAATACATTTTTTTCCAGAATAACTTTACATCATTATAGAAATATCACTACATACAAAACACAATATGCAGTTCAGTTCCGTTCAGTTCAGTTCATGTCAGTCGCTCAGTAATGTCCGACTGTTTGTGACTCCTTGGACTGCAGCACACAGGCCTCCTTGTCCATTACCAATTGCTGGAGTTTACTCAAACTCATGAGTTGGTGATGCCACCCAACGATCTCATCCTCTGTCAACCCTTCTCCTCTTGCTTTCAATCTTTCCAAGCTTCAGAGTGTTTTCAGATTAGTCAGTTTTTCACATCAGGTCGACAAAGTATTGGAGTTTCAGCTTCAACATCAGTCCTTCCAATGAATATTCAGGACTGATTTCCTTTAGGATGGACTGTTGGATCTCCTTGCAGTCCAAGAGTCTTCTCCAACACTACAGTTCAAAAGCATCAATTCTTCGGCACTCAGCTTTCTTTATAGTTCAACTCTCACATCCATACAAGACTACTGGGAAAACTATAGCCTTGACTAGACAGACCTTTGTTGGCAAAGTAATGTCTCTGCTTTTTAATATGTTGTCTAGGTTGATCATAACATTTTATTGTTGTCTCTTGTATATGAATTTTGGAAAACAGAAACTTTGAACAACTGAAGAGAGCCTCAGAAATCTCATCTATTTGATAGTACATTTCCCTTTGGGACCATAACAATTGCTATGCAGAGTCAATAAATAAATAACTTTCAGTAGTGTTTCATCTCTCCTGATTTCAACCATTCAAGTGATGTGACTTCTATCACTTCCCTTGAGGGATAATTTCATAATCCAGCAGTTTCAGTGTCAGGAAGTTTTTCATGTATTCCATCCAAAATGTCTTTTCTCTAACTTCATTCCATTTCTCATAGTTACACCAGATCTGAGCACATCACTAAATGATTTCTTATTCCCAGTGAGGGTTACCGTCTTAAATATTTGGTGGCCAGATATTTTCTACTTTTATCACTCACTTTCCCAAGAGCTACATATTTACCACCAACAAACACCCTTCTTCAGTCAGTCACTTCATCAATTTTAAATTGCCTTCATCAATTTTAAATTCTTCCCTGAACAGCTTTTTTTTTTTTTGCTAAATGGCTTGAAGTCAGACATAGGAAGATAATGGCTTTTCACTATAAAGCTTTATTCTAAACACATCATTCAAGACATTACCAATATCTATGCTTTCCAGTTCAAACATAATGCACAGCCAAATAATTAAAATAAATGACAATAAAATTTTCACCTTAAAGTAAGCTTTAATTTGACACCTGTTAGATCCCTTCTCAAGAATGCAATGAAGGGACTTTCCTAGAGGTTTAGTGGTTAAGAGTGCATTCTCTGCAGGGGGCGCTGACTTGTTTCTGATTTAGGAAACCCTGACTCACTTGCTGTGTGCCACAGTCAATTAAACAACAACAGGAAAAAAAAAAAAAAAAGCAAAGCAGAAGCAGTGTCATAAAAATCTAAAAATCCCCTAACTATTAGCATAATGTATATTTAAAAGGTTGCCTTTTCTCCTGGTGAGAGACAGAATATTTTTACATTTACAAAAGTGGAAGTTTAATGGTAAGATAAAAAGATGAATAGGTGAGTTGTTAGAGGGACAAGGGGATATGACTGTCCAGTTCAGCTAAGTCGCACAATCATGTCCAACTCTTTGTGACACATTGGATTGCAGCACGCCAGGCCTCCCTGTCCATCACCAACTCCCAGAGTTTACTCAAACTTATGTCCATTGATTTGGTGATGCCATGTAACAATCTTATCCTCTGTTGTCCATTTCTCCTCCCACCATCAACCTTTGCTAGGACAACGGACTTTATAAATGAGTCAATACTTCACATCAGGTGGATAAAGTATTGGAGTTTCAGCTTCAGCATCAGTTCTTCCAATAAATATTCAGGACTAATTTCCTTTAGGATGGCCTGGTTGGATCTCCTTTCAGTCAAAGGGACTCTCAAGAGTCTTCTTCAACACCACAGTTCAAAAGCATCAATTCTTGGTTGCTTAGCTTTCTTTATAGTCCAATTCTTACATCCATACATGACTTTGGGAAAAACCGTAGCCTTGACTAGATGGATATTTGTTGGCAAAGTAATGTCTCTGCTTTTTAACATGCCATCTAGATTGGTAATAACTTTTCTTCCAAGGAGTAAGCATCTTTAATTTCACGGCTGTAGTCACCATCTGCCATGATTTTGGAGCTCCTCAAAATAGAGTCTCTAATTGTTTCCATTGTTTTCCCATCTATTTGCAACGAGGTAATGGGACTGGATGCCACAATCTCAGTTTTCTGAATGTTTTAACTTTAAGCCAACTTTTTCACTCTCCTCTTTCACTTTCACCAAGAGGCTCTTTAGTTCTTTGCTTTCTGCCATAGGGTGGTGTAAACTACATATCTGAGATTATTGATATTTCTCCCAGCAATCTTGATTCTAGCTTGTGTTTCATCCAGCCAGTGTTTCTCATGATGTACTCTGCATGTAAGTTAAATCAGCATGGGTGATAATATACAGGCTTCAGGTACTCCTTTCATGATTTGGAAGCAGTCTGTTGCTGCATGTCAAACTGTTGCCTCCTGACCTGCATACAGATTTCTCAAGAGGCAGGTTAGGTGGTCTGCTATTTCCATCTCTTTCAGAATTTTCCACAGATTTATGTATCTATAAAGCAGAAATAGATGTTTTTTCTGGAGCTCTCTTGATTTTTTGATAATCCAGCAGATGTTGGCAATTTGATCTCTGGTTCTTCTGCCTTTTCTAAATCCAGCTTGAACATCTGGAAGTTCACAGTTCACATACAGTTGAAGCCTGGCTTGGAGAATTTTGAGCATTACTTTACTAGTGTATGAGATGAGTGCAATTGTGAAGTAGTTTGAGCATTCTTTGCCTTTGGGATTGGAATGAAAACTAAATTTTTCCAGTCCTGTGGTCACTGCTGAGTTTTCTAAATTTGCTGGCATATTGAGTGCAGCACTTTCACAGCATCATCTTTAAAAATTTGAAATAGCTCAGTTGGAATTCCATCACCTGCACTAGCTTTGTCCATAGAGATGCTTCCTAAGGCCCATTTGCCTTTGCATTTTAGGATGTCTGGGTCTAGGTGAGTGATCATACCATCATGACTATCTTGGTCATGATTTCTTTTTTGTATGGCTCTTCTGTGTATTCTTGCCATCTCTTTTTAATATCTTCTGCTTCTGTTATGTGCCTGCCATTTCTGTCCTTTAATGAGCCCATCTTTGAATGAAATATTCCCTTGGTATCTCTAATATTCTTGAAGAGATCTCTAGTTCTTCCCATTCTGTTGTTTTCCTCTATTTCTTTGCATTGATCACTGAGGAAGGCTTTCTTATCTCTCCTTGCTATTCTTTGGAACTCTGCATTCAAATGGATATTTCTTTCTTTTTCTCATTTGCTTTTCACTTATCTTCTTGTAAGGCCTCTTCAGGCAGCCATTTTGCTTTTTTGCATTTCATTTTCTTGGAGATTGTCTTGATCCGTGTCTCTTGAACAATGTCAGGAACCTCCGTCCATAGTTCATCAGGCACTCTATCATATCTAATCCCTTGAATCTATTTCTCACTTGTATTATGTAATCTTACGGGATTTTATTTAGGTCATACCTGAAAGGTCTAGTGATTTTCCCTACTTACTTCAATTTAAGTCTGAATTTGGCAATAAAGAGTTCATGATATGAGCCACAGTTAGCTCGTAGTCTTGTTTTTGCTGACTGTATAGAATTTCTCCATCTTTGACTGCAAAGAATTTAATCAATATGATTTTGATATTGACCATCTGGTGATGTCATGTGTAGAGTCTTCTCTTGTGTTGTTGGAAGGGGGTGTCTGCTGTGACCAATGTGTTCTCTTGGCAAAACTCTATTAGCTTCTGCTCTGCTTCATTTTGTACTCCAAGGCCAAATTTTTATATTACTCTATGTATCTCTTGACTTCCTACTTTTGCATGTCAGTCCCCTATAAGAAAAAGGACATCTTTTTTTGGTGTTAGTTATAGAAGTCCTCATAGATTTTATAGAATCATTCAACTTCAGCTTCTTCAGCATTGCTGTTTGGGGCAAAGACTTGGAGTACTGTGGTATTGAATGTTTTGTCTTGGAAATGAACAGATATCATTCTGTCATTTTTGAGATTACGTCCAAGTACTGCATTTCAAACTCTTTTGTTGACTGTGATGGCTACTACATTTCTTCTAGTGATTCTTGCCTACAGCAGTAGATAAAATGGTCCTCTGAGTTAAATTCATCCATTCCGGTCCACTTTAGTTCACTGATTCCTAAAATGCTGATGATCACTCTTGCCATCTCCTGTTAGAGCACTTCCAATTTGCCTTGATTCATAGATATAACATTACAGACTCCTATGCAATATTGCTCTTGCCAGCATTAGACTGCTTCTATCATCAGTCACATCTACAACTGGGTGTTGTTTTTGCTTAAGCTCCATCTCTTCATTCTTCTGGAGCTATTTCTCCACTGATCTCCGGTAGTATAATGAGCAACTAACGACCTGGGGAGTACTTCTTTCATTGTCCTAACTTTTTGCCTTTTCATACTGCTCATACAATTCTCAAGACAAAAACACTGAAGTGGCTTGGCATTCCTTTTTCCAGTGGACCACATTTTGTCAGACTTTATACCATGATCCATCCATCTTGGGTGGCCTTACACAGCATGGCTTATAGTTACATTGAGTGAGACATGGCTGTGGTCCATTTGATCAGACTGGTTAGTTTTCTGTGATTGTGGTATTCAGTTTGTCTGCCCTCTGATGGAGAAGGAAAAGAGGTTTATGGCAGCCTCCTATGGGAGAGACTGACTGAGGGGGAATTGGGTCTTGTTCTCATGGGCATGGCCATGTTCAGTAAATCTTTATTATAATTTTCTGCTGATGGGTGGAGCTGTGTTTGCTCCCTGCTATTTCAGTTCAGTTCAGTCCCTTAGTCTAATCCAACTTTAGCTTTCTTCACAGTCCAGTACTCACATCCATACATGACCACTGGAAAAACCATAGCCTTGACTAGGTGGACCTTTGTTGGCAAAGTAATGTCTCTGCTTTTGAATATGCTACCTAGGTTGGTCATAACTTTCCTTCCAAGGAGTAAGTGTCTTTTAATTTCATGGCTTCAGTCACCATCAACAGTGATTTTGGAGCCCAAAAAATGAAGTCTGACACTGTTTCCACTGTGAGTGAGTGAGTGAGTGAGTGAGTGACTGATTGAATCACTCAGTCATGTCCGGCTCTTTGTTTCCAATGTTTCTCCATCTATTTCCCATGAAGTGATGGGACCAGATGCCTTGATCTTCATTTTCTGAATGTTGAGCTTTAAGCCAGCTTTTTCACTCTCCTCTTTCATTTTCATCAAGAGGTTTTTAAATTCCTTTTCACTTTCTGCCATAAAGGTGATGTCATCAGCATATCTAAAGTTATATTTTATATTTCTCTCAGCAATCTTGATTCTACTTTGTGCTTCATTTAGCCCATCCAGCGTTTCTCATGATGTACTCTGCATAGAAGTTAAATAAGCAGGGTAACAATATACAACCTTGACACACTCCTTTTCCTATTTGAAACCAGTCTGTTGTTCCATGTCCAATCTAACTGTTGCTTCCTGGCCTGTGTACAGATTTCTCAAGAGGCAGGTCAGGTGGTCTGGTATTCCGATCTCTTTCAGAATTTTAGTTTGTTGTGATCCACATAGTCAAAGGCTTTGGCATAGTCAATAAAGCAGAAATAGATGTTTTTTGGGAACTCTCTTACTTTTTCCATGATCCAGCAGATGTTGGCAATTTGATCTCTGGTTCCTCTGCCTTTTCTAAAACCTGCTTAAACATCTGGAAGTTCATGGTTTGGATATTGCTGAAGCCTGGCTTCGAGAATTTTGAGCATTACTTTTCTAGCATGTGAAACATGTGCAGTTGTGTGATTTGAGCATTCTTTGGCATTGCCTTTCTTTGGGATTGGAATGAAAACTGACATTTTCCAGTCCTATGACCACTGATAAGTTTTCCAAATTTGCCTACATATTGAGTGCAGCACTTTAAAAGTGTAATCTTTTAGGATTTGAAATAGCTCAAGTGGAATTCCATCACCTCCATTAGCTTTGTTCATAGTGATGCTTTCTAAGGCCCACTTGACTTCACATTCCAGGATGTCTGGCTGAAGACACTATCTTGATTATCTTGGTCATGAAGATTTTTTTTATAGTTCTTCTGTCTATTCTTGACATGTCTTCTTAATATCTTCTCCTTCTGTTCGTTCCATACCATTTCTGTCCTTTATCAAGCCCATTTTTGTGTGAAATGTTCCCTTGGTATCTGTAATTTTCTTGAAGAAATCTCTAATCCTTCCCATTCTGTTGTTTTCCTCTATTTCTTTGCTCTGATTGCTGAAGAAGGCTTTCTTATCTCTCCTTGCTATTCTTTGGAACTCTGCATTCAGAGGCTTATATCTTTCCTTTTCTCCTTTGTTTTTCACTTCTCTTCTTTTCACAGCTATTTATAAAGCCTCTCCAGGCAGCCATTTTGCTTTGTTGCATTTCTTTTCCTTGGGGATGATCTTGATCCCTATCTTCAGTAGAATGTCATGAACCTCAGTCCACAGTTCATCAGGCACTGTATCTATCAGATCTAGTTCCTTAAATCTATTTCTCACTTCCACTGTATAATCATAAGAAATTTGATTTAAGTCATACCTGAATGGTCTAGTGGTTTTCCCCACTTTCTTCACATTAGGTCTGCATTGGGCAATAAGCTGCTCCTGAACTGAGCCACATTCAGCTCCCAGTCTTTTTTTGCTGACCGTATAGAGCTTCTCCATCTTTGGCTGCAAAGAATATAATCAATCTGACTTTGGAGTTGACCATCTGATGATATCCATGTGTAGAGTCTTCTCTTGTGTTTTTGGAAGAGGGTGTTTGCTATGACCAGTGCATTTTCTTGGAAAAATGCTATTAGTCTTTGCCCTGCTTCATTCCACATTCCAAAGTGAAATTTGCCAGTTACTCAGGTGTTTCTTGACTTTTTACATTTGCATTCCAGTCCTCTGTAATGAAAATGACATCTTTTTTGGGTGTTAGTTCTAAATGGTCTTGTAGATCTTCCTAGAATCACTCAACTTCAGCTTCTTCAGCGTTACTGGTTGGGGCAGAGACTTGGATTACTGTGATACTGAATGGTTTGCCTTGGAAACGGACAGAGATCATTCTGTCATTTTTGAGATTGCATCCACGTACTGCACTTTGGACTCTTTTGTTGACCATGATGGTTACTCCGTTTCTTCTAAGGGATTCCTGCCCTCAGAAGTAGATATAATGGTTATTTGAATTAAATTTACCCATTCCAGTCCATTTTAGTTTGCTGATTCCTAGAATGTTGATGTTCACTCTTGCCATTTTTTGTTTGATCACTTCCAATTTGCCTTGATTCATGGACCTGCTATTTAACTGGGGGCAAACTATGGTGGAGCAAGGAGCAGTCCATGGAGCGGTGGCTGTGCAGGCACAGGAGGACTGAAATGAGCTACTCCACATTGAAGGTTGGGAGGGGTGACTGTGAGGAGATACCCCTCATCCAAGGTAAGAGAAACCCAAGTAAGATGATGGGTCTTGTGAGAGGCATCAGAGGGCAGACACACAAACCATATTCACAGAAAACTCGTCAGTCTAATCACATGGGCCATAGGCTTGTTTAACTCAATGAAACTAAGCCATGCCCTGTGAGGCCACCTGAGATGGGTGGGTCATGGTGGAGAGGTCTGACAGAATGTGGTCCACTGGAAAAAGGAATAGCAAACCACATCAGTATTCTTGCCTTGAGAACCCCATGAACAGTATGAAAGGCAAAATGATAGGATACTGAAAGAGAAACTCCCAGGTTGGTAGGTGCCCAATATGCTACTGGAAATCAGTGGAGAATAACACCAAAAAGAATGAAGGGATGTAGCCGAAACAAAAACAATACCCAGTTGTGGATGTGACTGGTGATAGAAGCAAGGTCCAATGCTATAAACAGCAATATTGTATAGGAACCTGGAATGTTAGGTCCATGAATCACACACGGCAAATTGGAAGTAGTCAAACAGGAGATGGCAAATGTGAACGTCAACATTATAGGAACCAGCAAAATAAAATGGGGTGGAATGAGTGAATTTAACTCAGATAACCATTATATCTACTACTGAGGGCAGGAATCCCTTAGAAGAAATGGAGTAGCCATCATGGTTAACAAAAGAATCCAAAATGCAGTACTTGGATGCAATCTAAAAAACGACAGAATGATCTCTGTTCATTTCCAAGGCAAACCATTCAATATCACAAGTAATCCAAGTCTATGCCCCAACCAGTAATGCTGAAGAAGCTGAACGGTTCTATGAAGACCTACGATACCTTTCAGAACTAACAGCCAAAAAAGATGTCCTTTTCATTATAGGGGACTGGAATGCTAAAGTAGGAAATCAAGAAACACCTGGGGTAACAGGTAAATTTGGCCTTGGAATATGGAATGAAGCAAGGTAAAAGGTAATAGAGTGTTGCCAAGAGAACACACTGGTCATAGCAAACACTCTCTTCCAACAACACAAGAGAAGGCTCTACACAGTGGACATCACCACATGGTCAACACCGAAATCAGATTGATTATATTCTATGCAGCCAAAGATGGAGAAGCCCTATACAGGCATAAAAAACAAGACCAGAAGCTGACTAGTTTTATTTTTCCCATTTTTAATAATTTATTTAAGCTTTCTTGATTGTGCATCCATGGTCTTTATTGCTGTCTCTGAGATTTCTATTTTTTAAATAACACTTTGATTATCTTAAAGTAGGAGTGCTTATATTGAAACTAATCATGATTTTCACTTTTTAATCTACCATACAGCTTAAGAAATGCCATGTTATTCTTGATATTTAGTTGCTAAGTCATGTCTGACTGTTTTGCCACACCGTGAACTATAGCCTGTCAGGCTCCTCGTCTAGGTGACTTCCCAGACAAGAATACTGGAGTGGGTTGCCATTTCCTCCCCGGGGATATTTTCCCGTTCCAAAGATCTAACCTGTGTGTTCTGCACTGCAGTTGGATTCTTTACTGTGGAGCCACTGGGGAAACCTTATTATTTATGGTTACATATTACAAAACTCAATAGAGTCTATCTTGGCAAAAAATTGTTTTCACATTTAAGTTGATCTAAAATATGATTTTTTAGAAAGCAATTATTAGATGTCTATGATGTTCAGGCAAAGTGTTATATTCTAGTTACTTATACTTGTCCATGTCTAGTGTGGGAGAAATATGCAATTAAATTTCACTTATGTAATTACAATTAGATAATAGCAATTCATACAGGGTACACTGAGGCACACCAGAGAGAGATCAACTCTGTGAACAAGGGGAAGAGGGGGCGCTTTTAAGGTTATGCTTCATTTGGGTGTTCTGTAAGAGTAACTTTTTTATCAAACATCCAGAAGTAATGACCAGGTGATGGAGCACTGTGAGGTCAAAAAGCACAGAACAAACTTATATGTTCAGAAATATTAAAATCTTTAAGTCCCTGGAGCACAGTAAACATTGAAATTTAGAGAAAAATGACATTTGAGATAAAGCCAAACAGTGAGAAAAAGAAAATACACATTATTAAAAAAATGGATTTTCACCTCTTGTGTTAAAAAAATAATTGTTGAGACACAGTCATACGAATTGTTTATATAGTGTCTATGATGGCTTTGATGCTATGAGTACAGGGTAGTAGTAGCTGAGTTGAATAGCAGAGACCAAGTATACTGCAAAGCTGAAACTATTTACTATCCATGTCTATAGGAAAAGTTTTTGATGTCTTTCTGAGCAATGTTGAGACTCTGAAAAATTTGAGTTGAGAGCTAACATGATTGGATCTCCAATTCAGGAAGCTGAGTTCGGTAACAGTTTGGACAATAGATTGGAGGCATTATAAAAGTGATAATCTGGCCTGTGAAAATTGCTTTTTATCTATTGTGTCTAGTTTGATTCCTGTCTTTTTCTTTCTATTTTCACCATAAACTCTGTTTACACTGATGCTAACTGATACTTTGCCCTCTTATTTATATAATTACTAAATATTTTACTTTAAATATATAAGGGACAAACAGTAGTTTCATAAGGGCTGTTTCAAAGATAATTCATGGCTTATAAAACACAAGTGTCTATTCTTGTTTACAAGCATTTTTTATTTTTATATTAATAAAACCAATAAACATTTATTATGCATCCACTGTTTATAAAGAATTTTTCTAGGTTCAAATGTAATATATTGAAAGTTCTTCATGATGAAGGGCAATGTAATTGATCAATACATTATTTAGCTCCAAGTTTCTCGATAGCAGCTTTATTGACATCTTCAGACAGATAATTCTTTGTTGTAGAGAGCTGTTTTGTACATCATAAGATGTTTACTGGCATACCTGGCCTCTCTCCATTAGATGCCAACGGCACCTCCTACTTCAGCTGTGATAGTCAAAAAGATCCCTGGGTATTACCAGATGCCAAATGTCTCCTGAGGGAACAAAATCTGTGCTGATTGAGAACCATGGATTTTTTCTTTTCCTCTACTATGTTCTCACAGAATATACCTTGCTAAAAATAACAAAGAAAGAAGGAAAGAAAAAGGCTGTTTTTTCTTTTTTTTTTTTTTAAATATCAGGAGCTCTTTAATCAGGAAGTTGAGATCACAGGCTAATGGTATAAGGATGGATTCAGTGTGTGCTGTGTCCCAGTCTGTTCCTGAAAACTGACTTCATGTTGTTGAACTGTGACATTTTCAATTTTTGCAAAAATCTTTGTCACAAAAACAAGGTATCATATTTCAATTGTCTCATTTTTACATTCTTCTGTTGTAGTTAGTTGACCTTTTCAGTATTCTAAGCAAGATTTCAAAAGAGCTGACCAATCCTTGGTCTTCCTAATAAAAAGTACAATAACCTGTTGTGGAGACTAAGCCAACTGAGTTGAAGAATTTAGAAATGTAGAAATGGTCCATCATGCCAGATATTTCACAGTGATTCATCGGTAAAGAAACCACCTTCAATACAGGAGACAGGGGTTCAATAGTTGGGCCAGGAAGATCACCTGGAGGAGGGCAAAGCAACCCACTCCAGCATTTTTGCCTGGAGAAACCCAGGAACAAGAGGAATCTGTCAGGGTACAGTCCATAGGGTTGCAAAGAGTTGGATGAGACTAAACACACATGCATAAAGCATTATGTTTGTTTTAATTATTATTTTTTTAAGTAAAGTCTAATCCAGAGGTTAAAGAAAATTAAAGCACACCTTGATTAATGCTTTTCCTAAAGTTAGTCTGATGTGGCATAAAGCATTTGCCATGTGGTCATCTTAGGAAAATAGAACTTTTATAACTCCAGTTCAGAATAATAATTTTTGATACTGCTAGGCAACTATCTGTAGTCTTTCTGAGCCCTGAGAATACTTATATCTCTATGAGTTTACTCAGCACTACAGAATTTCCAGACAAAAAAGGTAAAACTCATTCAAGTAAGAGACATTAAATTTTCTGCTTCTTCAGCAACACTGCAAGAATTTCCATTTAACAAAGTGTCAGCATCAGCAGTACCATTATCAATGGACATCTGGTTTTCATTCTCATATACATAGGCAGCAAATTTAAGGTACAGTTTAGAATATTCAGTGAAGTAAATGTTTAGGAGGGATATTGGGTGGGGGTGAGGTAGATGTGTTTCTGCACTTCCTTTGAATCAGAATAGAATTTTAAATTACTTAGATATCAAAAAGCTGAATGTATTAGAACACAAGAGTTGTTCTAGTATAGGGACTTTAAAATACAATATTTGTGACATATGTAAATTACATGAATTCTTGAATACAACAATCATGTAAAATTATGTCTATTCTCTTTGTATTTAGTACCTGGAAGTACCAAGGGACACAGCTGCTGCCTGAATACTCAATACTGAACTGAAACAAAGGGTAGCGATTGGATACCAAAATATATTTTCTTCTTGTAGTTGTGAAATCAATTTACAGGTGTCTTGGGAACTGAGGGAGAGGAGTGGCAAGTATAATGTAAACTAAGGCAAAAATTGTCTTAACACACTGTTAGCCATATGTAAAAGGAAACATGGCTTGACCTTCACATTCAACATTAAAAATTTTAATAATAAAGTTATTTCTGACCTATGAATCAGCATATTGCATCTCTTAAGGCTGAAATTTCAGAGAAGTGAATATGGCCAGTGCATATTTTCTGTAAGGGAGCATAGTGGGTCTTATCCTTAAAAATAATTCAAGGTAGGAATCACAAAAACTGTTTTTCAGTTTACATCGTGTGTGCTTTTAGCTCAAAAATTTAGGTATATGTTGTATTTCTAGGCAGATTTTTCTTCAGGGAGATGATATTAATAAAGCTAAATTACTTAAAGAGGAACTGTTGAAAAGCTGTATTAAGTTAATAGGTTTATTTTATATTATGCTTGGAGGCATCTACATTCACAGTGTTAGGAGTTTCACTTATAAAAATATACTTTGTTTAACAAGTCCATGTGCAAAATTGAGAAGGGAATAGAAAATGTACAATAGATTGTCTCTGCCTTGAAGAAATTATTCTCTAAAAGAACAGTTAGGGCAAAATGAAAATATTTTGATAAGTATAGTTTAAAACAATATTTAATTATACAAATCTGATCAATAAATTTTTGATTCCCATTATGAACTAGATACCCTGGTTGGCTAGGAAACACTGAAGAATTGTTTGTGATTTTGAATAGTTTATAGTCTAATTAGGGGATATGGCATTCTAAGAATTATAGATGTAGTATACAGGTAAAGATGTAACAAGTGTGTAACAAGGAGCACAAAGAATAGACTGGTATAATTAAATTCAGATGTGAAAAGACAGAATCAAAATAGTTACATGGTTCAGTTCAGTTCAGTTGCTCAGTTGTGTCAGATTCTTTTAACCCCATGAACCACAGTATGCCAGGCCTCCCTGTCCATCACCAACTCCCAGAGTTTACTCAAATTCATGTCCATTGAGTCGGTAATGCCATCCAACCATCTAATCTTCTGTCATCCCCTTCTCCTTCACCCTCAATCTTTCCCAGCATCAGGGTCTTTTCCAATGAGTCAGCTCTTTGCATGAGGTGGCCAAAGTATTGAAGTTTCAGCTTCAGCATCAGTCCTTCCAATGAACATCCAGGACTAATCTCTTTTAGGATGGAGTGGTTGGAACTCCTTGCAGTGCAGGGGACTCTCAAGAATTTTCTCCAACACCACAGTTTAATAGCATCAGTTCTGCAGTGCTCAGCTTTCTTTATAGTCTAACTCTCACATCCATACATGGTTACTTGTGCTCAAAAATTAGAAATCCAGAATTAAAATTCACATTTTGTGCTTCCCAATCCAAAACTCTTCCCATGGCAGCTACTATCTTTTACAGTATATATTTACAAATAGAAGATATAAGCCAGAAATATGTGAGTAAAAACAACAGATACAGAATATAATAGATATTATGTGGGAAAAAGACAATGTTCTTAAAGCTAAAACAATAGCAGGTTCTCACCTATATTAATAGCATGGTGCATGGCAATAAAAATAGATGTCAGCATTTTTCAGACCTTTTAAGACAATCTATGCATGAATGTTGATGTGTTTACATATGCGAGCATGTATGTATATGTACACACATATATGTGTTAACATAACTCATGATGATAACTCATGAAAGTAATTGAGTTTTCTATACAGAGACTCATTATGGTATTCATACATCAATGTCTCTTCTTTGAGTAAATGCATATGTATATATGGATTCAAGCTCCTCTTGCAGTAAACCGAAATTCCCCCAATGGCTGGGTCAATACTTGAAAATAAATAGTACAAACAATTACTCATTGCATCATGGTCAATGATATAGTAAACAATGATATGATAATACAATATATTATTGATATAATTGTTTTTTCAATTTCACTATGCAAACTAAATCAGTAACTCGTTGAATCACTTATTTTGTAAGTAATGACAATCTAAAAGTGAAAGTCGCAAAGACTTTGTGAACCCATGAGCTGTTGCCTGCCAGGGTGCTCTCTCCATGGAATTCTCTAGCAAGAATACTGGAGTGGGTAGTCATTCCCTCCTCTAGAGGATCTTCCTGACCCAGGGATAGAATCCAGCCTCTCACATTCTGTGTGCAATGCAGGAGACCTGGGTTCAATCCCTGGGTAGTGAAGATCCCCTGCAGGGGACATGGCTACTCAGTATAAAATCAAAATCTAAAGACTGTGTGAAATAAATATCAATAGCTAATTAAGTAATGCTATACATATAAGATAAATTTTTCTATACAGATTGTTTTTGTTAATCCTTACAGTCTGAAAACATTTTGATAATTA
>SJYC01066941.1:0-15189 GCA_006408675.1 Madoqua kirkii
CTACTTTTGGCTTACCAAACTAATTCACCATATAACAAATATTTTAAGGACCTTAAAATAATTACCAGGCAAAGAATTTACATAATTGATTATAATTTATAGACAATAATTAGTTTGATATTTTATAATATCTTAATCGATTCAGTACAAGTAACTAAAATGAGCCAAGTCTTATCATATAATCCCTCTAGTACCAGAAAATAGTGTTTGACATTTGGGAAGAATATTCTTTCTTTCAGACCACAGGGATACTATTTAATAAACTGCCACTTCAATGTGCTAAATGATGCCCCAATGGATTGAAAGAGAAGACTTGCTTCCAAAGCTTTAATTTGCACTGAAGGAGCGTTTTTATTCACCGGACAAGTGCTGACCTGATGTATCATATTCTGAAGTGCCAGCAGATTTATATAAGAATAATTGATGGCAAATGAAAGCTACAAAAGATGACTTTTTTTTAAATTCACTTCCAAACATTAGGTCCTCAGTTCACCAATGTATGATTTTACAAAGAAGACATTTTATTACAGCACAGGGACTTGATGTTGACATTGTAATTTAATAGATCTTCTCAGGATATATTATATGATATGACTCAGAAGTTATTTTTAATTAGCTCAGGTGTTGTCACTTAAAACAAGTTTTCTGACAAATTCTTTTTAGACTTGATATTATAGAAATTTTTTTATTTTCATATATTTATTGCATGATGCATATTTTACAAAATAAAGTATGACACATTAAAAAAGAAATGCAAAGTCTTGTGAAAAATTCTAAGAACATCTTTTTTTTAAAAAAAAAAAAGACCTTTAGAAACTATTTTAGACTTTGCCAAAATGGTGACAAGTGCTGGTCCATTAACATCATTCTAGCTCTCTGGAGTAGAAGTACCATTAGTATTAATTTCTTAATGTGAATGATAAGGCATTTTAATGTAATATTAAATATTCTCTTTGACACATTCTTTAGGGACCATTTTAAAAAATGCAAATGATAAGAACCAATGAGATATATAATAAGTAATTCTGATTAAGGTTGTTAAAAGGTTTGAATTGGTCCAAAGGGAAGACTGAAAAAGTGCGCTTTTCAGATGGCAATTGAAGGAAGGATTGGAAAGGTTAACAGGGAATTCTCTTTTGCTTTCTTTTAACTTTGGCTCAAAGTCTGTTTTTTTGTTATTGTTTGTTTGTTTTTGCTTTTTAAACTATATAGTGCCTCAAAATTTCTGTATATGCAACATGCTATGCAATTTACAATATTCAGCTGAATCATAGTACTTTAAAGCTATAAAAGAACTTAAACATCTCATTACAATCCTTTCTAGTTAGTGATGAAGAAACTGAACCAAAGGTTAGAACATTGGTAAACTACTATTTAGTTAGATAACAACAGAGCCAGGCTAGAACCAGAATTAATTTTTTCTTTTCCCTTGAGCCAAACTATCTTTTAAAATAATAATAGCTCAAACATTTGCATGATGTGTTTTAAAAGCATGAGGGAAAATGAAAGTAAATTTTTATTTCTCAATTGAGAAGATCCACTATTTTTTATTTGATAAATCTCGTAGCTCTTTCAAGGAATATAATGACATTTTGCCCTGTTTCTTCTGTTTCCTTTAGTAGTACTTTTGGAAATAATGTACTTTGGAATACAGTGGGATGGTATAAAATATTTTTTTCAATAAATCATCTAATGAGAATTATATTTTAAAACTGGAAACTTACATGTTTATTTAGAAGACCATTCAATCTCTACTTGCCTCATGATAAAAGCAAAAATGGACCAATTTATCCATTTACTGACTAAAGCAAGCAATTTAGAGGAGGACTCTCTACAAGGTGTAAGGGAAAGCCTCTCCCTTTGTTGTATGTATTGTGGTCTGAGAGTGAATTAGATATGGGGAAGCAAAATGCTCTAAACATATGTCCTGAATTCTTCTTTTTGGGTGAAAGTATTGATACTAATGAGAACTTACAGATGCTCAAGCTGGGTTTAGAAAAGGAAGGGGAACCAGAGATCAAATTGCCAACATTTGCAGGATCAGAGATAAAACAAAGGAATTCCAGAAAAACATCTACCTCTATTTCATTGACTACGATAAAGCCTTTGACTGTAAGGATCATACGAAACTGTGGAAGAGATGGGAATACCAGACCATCTTACCTGTCTCTAAAGAAACATATATGTGGGTCAAGAAGCAACAGTTAGAACACTGTGTGGAACAACTGACTGGTTCAGGATTGAGAAGGAGTACAACAAGGCTATTTATGGTTACCATGTTTATTTAACTTAGCATCATGCAAGATGCCAGGCTGGGTAAGTTACAAGCTAGAATCAAGAATCCCTGGAGAAATATCAACAGCCTCAGATATGTGGATGATACCATTCTAATCAAAGAAAGCAAAGAGGAACTAAAGATTTAACAGCCAATTTAAAACAATATTAAAAAAAAAAAACTAAAATCATTGTATCTGGCTCCATAACTTCATGGCAAATAGAAGGGGGAAAAAACGGAAGCAGTGCCAAATTTCTTCTTCTTGGGCTCTAAAATCACTGCAAATGGTGACTGTAGCCATGAAATTAGAAGGCAATTGCTTCTTGGTGCAGAAGTTATGATAAATCTAGACAGCATGTTAAAAAGCAAAGACATCACTTTGCTGACAAAGGTCCCTATAGTCAAGGCTATGGTCTTTCCAGTAGTCATGTATGGGCATGAGAGTTGGACAGTAAAAAAGGCAGAATGCCAAATAATTGGTGCTTTCGAACTATAGTTGTGGAGAAGACTCTTGAGAGTCACTTGGAAAGCAAGGAGATCAAACTAATCAATCTTAAAGGAAATAAACCCTGAATACTCTTTGGAAAGACTGATAGTAAAGCTGAAACTTCAATACTTTGGCCAGCTGATGAAAGAGCTGACTCATTGGAAAAGACTCTGATGCTTGGAAAGATTGAAGGCAGAAGGAGAAGAAGGTGACAGAGGATGAGATGACAGGACGGCATCACCAATTCAATGAACATGAACTTGGGCAAACTCCAGGAAATGGTGAGGAACAGGGAAGCCTGGCATGCTGCAGTCCATGGGGTCTGAAGAGCTGCACACAGCTGTGTGACTGAACAACACCAAACATTAAAACTAGATTTATAAATCACAATATTTAGGCTGTTGAGAAACTTTACACAGGAATGATCTATCTATTGTTGTTCAGTTGCTAAGTTGTGTCCAACTCCTATCTGTCTATCTATCTATCTCATCTATTTGGTGACCTGAGAATACACTGCAATGGAGAGTGGCCACATGCCAACAATGATGTGGGGAAAAAAAAAAAAAAAACCAGTAGTAATAGAGGGAAGTGTCTGTGGATAAGCCTCAAGTAATCTCCTGATCCTTCCCTTTCTGCATGCTTCATTCAAGGGAACCCAGAATCACATGCACAGGTGAGGGAGTAAGTAGATAACCAGAGAGCAGATGGACCAGCAAAGGATTGAGATCACAATAAATAGGCCATATTATTCATTAATTTAAATTGGAAGTAAATGTTGAGGATGATAGTCTCCAGATGTGGGTATCAGCATGGCATTACCAAAGACTAGTTCCAATATGTAACACTGACCTCTCAATAGTCCAGAGACTAAATGGTACATGTTTGGGTACACAAGTCATTGTAAATACCATGTGCTCCTTTATGTGCTGCTGTTATAGAAATGCTTATGCCCACACCCAAATCTTTATCGATCTAAAGAGAAGGGGGAATGGAAAGGGGAGCATGAAAATTTTACCCAAAAGAGAATATGTAACCTGCAAGAAACTTGTATTTAATTTAAATCTTAATTAGAAGCATTCTACTTTTTTTTTTCATTAAAAAAAATGTATTCCATGTACTTCTCAATGGCCTATGTGAGAAATATGATTGCATACCCCAAATCAAGGGAGGGACTTGGAGACATGAAACAGTGAAAGCGAGACTTCCAATAATGGCCTTGTAATAACAGGTATCTATCTGGTGAGCAGGCATATCCAGGAGAGTTACAGAAAGCACTTTTATTCCCTGGTGCACAGACCCCTCCCCAGTTCCTCATTGGCTGAGTACTATGGGGTTACAGTCTTCCCAGATTGTAAATCCAAGTCTAAGTAAGCCTGTCTCATAGGGTATTCTTTCTTTTCCCTTTCAATCCTAAGTCCACATTTGCAACAAGGACTTTAGTTTATCCCTTCTCAAACATCCTGTTAGCTTAGGGACTTTCCGGGTATAAGCTGTTAGGCAAGACTAGCTTGCCAGTAACTTTCCGAGACAAAATTACCTAGCTCTGAATGGAAAATCATTTTTTAACAATTTTCCACCCAAGGTCAGCTACTTCATTTTGAAAATAGACCACCTCATGTTCCATATCTTAAAACTGTAAAATCATGAAAAAGATCTTACTCATCATAGTCAATAAAGAAACCACATTTTCTTTACATTTTCTTTGAAGTACAGTGTAGTACAATGTTCAGTGTTACAATACAGCATAGAATGCAAATGAGATGAAAATAGGTGAGAGACATACTTACAAGAATTGATATTTGAATACAGAATGAAATATGAATATACAGCTACTCATACAGTCTGAAAATCCCTAGAAATACTAGAACAAGCATTGGAAAAGCAGAAAATACATCTGTTGACCAAATAGTTTGTCAAGTCCCTGAAAAATAGAAACCATATGATATAGAAAAACTTCAGAGGAACTATCAGTTTAACCAACCAAACATGCAAAGGAAAAGGGAAGCAGAGGGGATCCAGGAATTACAATAACTTCTGGGAAATTGGATTCAGAAAAACAGTCTCCTTCTCTCTCCCCACTGTTACCCTTGGGCTGAGTCAAAGTACTGGGATCAGAGAGGGAGTTCAGACACAGCTGCTAATAATTCTTCAAGTAGCATTAGAATATTCTAATGTTAGCTATCTATATACTCCCAATATTCCTAATGCCTAACCTTTTTTACAGACCAGAGAAACATAGTCATAGACTGTTTTTTGAGAGTTCATATTTACAGGCTGTTAATCAGAAGTTTTCAACTGAAGAGATATAAATTCACACCAAGTGTTTCAGGAAAATCAACAAAAGTGACAGTGAAGTCGCTCAGGCATGTCTGACTTTTTTCCAATACCATGGACTGTAGTCTACCAGGCTTCTCTGTCCATGGGATTTTCCAGGCAAGAGTACTGGAATGAGTTGCCATTTCCTTCTCTAGGGGATCTTCCTGACACAAGTCTCTTGCATTGCAGGCAGACGCTTTACCCTCTGAGCCACCAGGGAAGCCCATATATATACACACATAATAGTCAACTGATCGTTGGTAAAGGAACAAAGGCAATGGTAAATGGTGCTGGAACGTATGGTCATCCACATGCTAAATAATAATAATAATAATAATAATGAATCGAGGCATTATCATATGAATCATTATTTAGGAAATAGCGCAGGAGAAAATCTAGATGACCAAAGGTTTGGTGATGCCTTTTTAGACACAAGGTCAAAGATACAATAAATGAAACAAATAATTGATAAGCTGTATATCATTAAAAGCTATTGCTTGCTCTGCAAAAGAAACTATCAAAAGAATGAGAAGGTACAGATTGAGAGAAACTATTTGCAAATCTAAAAGATACAACGAATGCTTAAAAATCAGCAGAAGAAGCAAAGAACCCATTTGGACAATGAGCAAGCAAGCAGTTGGCAATAAACAATGAAAAGATGCTCTAGGTAATATGTTATTAGGGAAAGGCATATTAAAATAACAATGGAATACTACTAGACACACTCATAAGAATGACCCAAAGCTGGAACACTGAAAATCTCTGTCAGGATGCAGAGCAACAGAAACTCTAATTTATTGCTGAAGGGAATGTAAAATGGCACTTTTGAGGACAGTTTGGCAGTTATCTAGTAGGCAAACATTCTCTTATCCTACGATGTAGAAATCATGCTCTTTGATATTGATCCAAGGGAACTGAAAACTCATGTCTACACAAAAACCTTCCACATGGATGTTTAAGCTCATGTGCTTAGTTACTCTTGGGAAAAAGAAATGGAAACCCACTCCAGTATTCTTGCCTGGAGAATCCTGTGGACAGAGGATCCTGGAGGGCTGCTGTCCATAGGGTGGCACAGAGCCAGACACAATCGAAGTGACTTAGCAGGAGCAGCAGCTCAGTCACTCAGTCATGTCCAGCTCTTTGTGATCCCATGGACTGTAGCCTACCAGGCTCCTCTGTCCATGGAATTCCCAGGTAAGAATACTGGAGTGGGTTGCCATTTCTGTCTCCATGGGATCTTCCCAACCCAGGGATCAAGCATGCATCTCCTGTGTCTCCTGAATTGCAGAAGGACTCTTTACTGTTTGAGCCACTAGTGAAGCCACCATGGATGTTTATAGCAGCTTTATAACATAGTCATCAAAACTTGAAAGAAACCAGAATGCCCTTCAGTAGATGAATGGATAAATAATTGTAGTACATCTAGAATGTGTAGTATTGACTGCTAAACAAAAGTGAGTTATCAAAGTCATTAAAAGACATGTATTTCTTAAGGGAAAGAAATCAAATTAGAAAGGCTACATACTCTACATTTCTAATTATATGGCATTCTGGAAAGTCAAAACTAGAGATACAGTAAAAAGTCAGTGGTTGTTGGGGATTATGGAGCAGGTGGATGAATAGGTAGAGCAGAAAGGATTTTTAGGGTACTGACAATTTTCTGTATGGTATCATAACGATGAGTTCATGTCATTATACATTTGTTCAAATCCATAGAATATACCCAAGAGTAAAGTCTAATGTAAATTATGGACTTTGAGTTATAAAGATATCAATGTAGTTTCATCAATTATAACAAATTTACAACTCTGATGAGGGATATTGATAATGGAGAAAGTTATGCATGTAAGTGGTAAGACAGTATGTTAGAAATCTCTGTGCCTTCTTCTCAGTATTATTTTGAACATAAATGCTCTAACAATAAAGCTAATATAAGAGTAATGATAATAAAAGTAGCAAATAAAAAAATACTTATAATTTAGTATAATTAACTTAGAATGACTTCAGAGGATACTAAAGCCATAAAACAAAAGATTGCTATAATAAAAGAGATACAACTACAAAATCTTAGAAATTAAAAATAGGACATAAAAATTTAAACAGATGGGCTAAAAGAATGAATGCAACTGTAGAATAAATTATTATGTCTTGATGATTAAGCTAAGAATTCTCTCAAGAAGTTTGGCAAAGGAACAAAGGGATACTTCTGTTCTAATACTAAGACAGACTAGATTTTCTGAAATTACCTTTTATTTTTATACTTCTAAGTGAAAAATAAAATAACCATAAAAAATGCATGCTTAGCTTAGAAAAAAAAAAGAAAACCCTTAGTGTAGAAGATAATATAGTGTTATAATAACACCGGAGGGATTAAAAAATATTGCTAGGGTTTTGCTGGACACTGTTGCCAGCCCCAGGAAATTATAGCTTTGGGAATTGACATTTGCACAATGGTCAACGGCAGAAGTCTTTTGTCAATTCAAAGAGAGAGAGCTGAATTTGACATAAAAGCATAAATCTAGAACATGCAATGTAGCCATTTCCTTAGAATAATCTGAAAAAGAAATAGACAAGATTATAGGTGGAAATGAAGTGAACCATTGAGGGAACCTGTCTTTCTATGGCATCTCCAGGTGGAATAATACGAATAATTGTTTACAGTGGGAATCTGAAATATTAATGCTTGGCTCACACTGGAATGTGATTCTACATTTCATTACTCAGGTAGCCTAAAACATCATGTTGAGAAGTCAAATTATTTTTAAAAATGGTAGAACCTATCTGGAAGTCAGAAAAAGCAAAGGTAAATATTTTATGGAGTGAAGAATTCCCATTCCAGGTTGCTCAAGATTTCTCAGAATTATGTTTTGTTAAAGATGAGCACATAA
This sequence comes from Madoqua kirkii, assembly GCA_006408675.1. Classification (NCBI taxonomy): domain Eukaryota; kingdom Metazoa; phylum Chordata; class Mammalia; order Artiodactyla; family Bovidae; genus Madoqua; species Madoqua kirkii. The sequence goes on from SJYC01066941.1 coordinate 7,967, forward strand.
AAAAATATACCAAACACAAGAAGGAAAATGACACCATGAGACGAAGACAATAAATAACATATTACACTCTCAATGACTTGAAAATTGTAAAGACTGTTTGCAGAATACGAAATAACTATGCATGGGATAAAAAATAAATTTACTTTATAGTTTGCATCTTCTAATATATTAGTTTATGGTGCAAAATCACATTACATGTGTTATTGGGAAAATTTCATTTCAGAATTTTTAAAATTTCAGTTTGTATTGCCTTAATAGCTTGATAGATCAAGGATATGGTTTTTCCTGTGGTCATGTATGGATGTGAGAGTTGGACTGTGAAGAAGGCTGAGCACTGAAGAATTGATGCTTTTGAACTGTGCTGTTGGAGAAGACTCTTGAGCTGTCTCTTATACACATCTTTTGACATAAAAGCATAAATCTAGAACATGCAATGTAGCCATTTCCTTAGAATAATCTGAAAAAGAAATAGACAAGATTATAGGTGGAAATGAAGTGAACCATTGAGGGAACCTGTCTTTCTATGGCATCTCCAGGTGGAATAATACGAATAATTGTTTACAGTGGGAATCTGAAATATTAATGCTTGGCTCACACTGGAATGTGATTCTACATTTCATTACTCAGGTAGCCTAAAACATCATGTTGAGAAGTCAAATTATTTTTAAAAATGGTAGAACCTATCTGGAAGTCAGAAAAAGCAAAGGTAAATATTTTATGGAGTGAAGAATTCCCATTCCAGGTTGCTCAAGATTTCTCAGAATTATGTTTTGTTAAAGATGAGCACATAAAAAAATATACCAAACACAAGAAGGAAAATGACACCATGAGACGAAGACAATAAATAACATATTACACTCTCAATGACTTGAAAATTGTAAAGACTGTTTGCAGAATACGAAATAACTATGCATGGGATAAAAAATAAATTTACTTTATAGTTTGCATCTTCTAATATATTAGTTTATGGTGCAAAATCACATTACATGTGTTATTGGGAAAATTTCATTTCAGAATTTTTAAAATTTCAGTTTGTATTGCCTTAATAGCTTGATAGATATTAATACAAATTCTCCACACAAATGAACTCTCCAGTACAGACTTGCAAAACTTTTATTTGATGAAGATTGGAAGAAATATGCATTCAGTTGAAATAACCCACATATGCATATATGATTGCACACTTACACACAAATACACACACACACTCTCCAGATGACCACAAAGAAACAAGACTTCATGACTGAGAATTAACAGGATAAGAAAATATTAATAATTATCATGTTGCCTAATATTTTAGATATAGACATTATCAGATAACTATTAAAGTTAAAATAAATTTATTATTCAATAAATGAAAAAGGAAGTAGACATAAAAGAGAAGATCTGGTAGATTGAAAGTGAATGTAGCATTCAAAAATGTAAAATATAATTATTCATTTGAAATATAATTATTTCATTGGTTGATTATATTCTAGTGGGTACACATTTGTTTATTGGAGTAGGAGGGCAAAAATAAATGAAGGAAAACAAAACAAAAGAAAGAAAGAAAGAAAGAAAGAAAGAAAGATAGTCACACAGTTGTGACCAACTCTGAGATCCCATGGATGGTAGCCTGCCAGGCAGATATAAATATATAGTTATAAATATAGCTAGATATAATATTGAAAAGTTCCCTGGTGAAATGCATGAGAAAGAAATTGCAGATAGTATCTAAGGAGAGAAAAATGCAAATACAAATAGATGGATCAGAAAAAAAGAAAGCTCCATATTCCCCTCTCCAGGGGATCTTCCTGACCCAAGGATTGAATCCTAGTCTCTTGCATTGCAGGCAGATTTTTTAATATCTGAGCCACAGGAAAGCTTTAAAATGATACCATTTGCCCAAAGATTTGGAAAGAAGTCCCCTAGGTGGCACAGTGGTAAAGAACCATCTGTCAATGCAGGAGACACTAGAGATGTGGGTTTGATCCCTGGGTCAGGAAGAGCCCCTGGAGTAGGAAATGGTAACCCACTCCAGTCTTGCCTGGAAAATTCCATAGACAGAGGAGCCTGGTGAGCTACAGTTCATGGAGTCACAAAAAGTTGGATATGATTGAGCAGGGAGCAAGATATAACACAGGTCTGTAAACTACTGCAGGAAAACCAACCTGGGCCTGTGGCATTCCTTCATCTGGCCTGGGAGATAAAAGACTATTTTTCTTTTTTCTTTTGTTTAAAGATTGAAAAAATGAGAAGTTGTGAGAAAGTTTATAGATTGTCTAGAAAACCTAAACTCTTTACTATTTGGTTTTTAAAAGAAAATATTTGCTGACTGTATTTGAGAGGGAAAAAATGTGGGTAGAAGGAAAAATAAATGAAAAGGTTATTTGTAGATGGTGCCAGAAAAATAATTTAATGGGAAAATAGTGAAATTGAGTCCATCAATTCAGTTCAGTTGCTCAGTCATGTCCAACTCTTTGTAATTCCATGTACTGCAGCATGCCAGGCCTTCGTGTCCACCACCAACTCCCAGAGTTTACCCAAACTCATGTCCATTGAGTTGGTGATGCCATCCAGCCGTCTCATCTTCTGTTGTCCCTTTCTCCCACCTTCAGTCTTTCCCAAAATGAGTCAGTTCTTCACATCAGGTGGACACAGTATTGTAGTTTCCGCTTCAACATCAGTCCTTCCAATAAATATTCAAGACTGATTTCCTCTAGGATGGACTGGTTGGACTTCTTTGCCGTCTAAGGGATTCTCAAGAGTCTTCTCCAACACCACAGTTCAGAAGCATCAGTTCTTTGGTGCTCAGCTTTCTTTATATTCTAACTTTCACATCCATACATAACTAATGGGAAAAGCCTTGACTAGACAGATCTTTGTTGGCAAAGTAATAGCTCTGCTTTTGAATATGCTGTCTATAGCTTACACCAAACAGAGAAATCAGTTTCAATGGGTTAATTGCTGAAATTTGAAAGGGCAAACTTTAATACTTCTACTAGAGAATACACAAAAATACATTCATTAATTCAGGATAGAAACAGATTTCTTAAACTAAAGTAGAAAGTGCTAGCCACAAAAGTATTTATAGAACCATAACAATATTATAGTTAAGACCTTTTTTTTTGTCAAAGTGTAGGAAAAGGACATCAGAGAAATTTTGAAAGAAAAAAAAAGAATTATGACACATTTAAAACAATGAAAAATTAGTATACTGAATATACAAAGAACTTAAAATAATTGATAAGAATAAAATGAGTAACAAAGCATAAACTAGGCAAATAACATAAATGGATATTTGTTCTGGTGAGGAAACAAGATTAACATATAAACATATGGGAAGATGACATAATTGAATTCAATGAGCATGCACACATGTACATAGAAAGATAGTTATCCTCATTTAAAATATAAGGAAGCAAATTAATTCCACAATGGCATACTATTTTTGACAAACTATGTTGGAGGAGGTTAAGACACTTTGCTTAAGGATGTGAATCAATGAGACCACTATACACTGATAATGGAAGTATGAATTATTAATATTACAAATATTTTCAGAAGCTATTTGGCTCTTATTTATTTAATTGGGCATATGTGTGATCTACAATACTGAAATTAGAGTCCTGGATATGTATTAGTTTAACTTACTCTGGAAGCTGACCCAGTCAAAAATTTCAGGAGACTCCATTCTCCTGAAAGGAGTATGAAACTGAGATAGAGAAGGAAGAAAGTTAAAAAGTAAAAAAACTGAACAAACCAAACTAAACAAAAATGAATACATAGATACAGAGAACAGAGAAGTAGTTACCAGAGAGGAAGAAGGATGGGAAGAGAGCACAGAAGTTGACTGTATGTTGATGGACAAAAGCTAAACTTTTTGGTGTTGAGCATGTTGGTATATGAGTCAAAATATAAACTTACATATTAAACTTATATAATGTTATAGACAAATGTTATCTCAATTAAAAAAAAATAAAAGATAGATTATAGTGCAAGTTACCACTGTAGGCCAGTGCAGTGTTAAGCTAGTAAATTCTGTGAGGCAACATGGCTCTAGGGTTATCCCACATACAGTGGAGCAAGGGTGAAGCAACGAGATGTATTTATGGACCAACTTCCATCAGTCATTGAGTTCAGCTCCTTATACCTTTTAGTTTCCCAAGATTTTTGACCGCCAAAAGACAAATCATGCTTCAAAAGTCAGAGAAAGTCATCAGGCAAAGGTATGTCGGTGCTCAGTCATTCCTTCACGTCCGCCTCTTGTGACACCATGGACTGTAACCCTCCAGGCTCCTCTGTCCTTGGTATTCTCCAGGCAAGAATACTGGAGTGGTTTGCAATTTCCTCCTCCAGGGGACCTTCCAGACCCAAGATGGAACCCATGTCATTTGCGTATCTTGTCTTGGCAGGTGGATTCTTTACCACTGAGCCACTGTAGCAAACTCATGCATCAGCTTTTGTGAGGCAGTTAGATTCCAGGTAAAAAAGATAAAGGAAGAGGCATACACGGGGAACACTGATCTCTTCTGCTACACTGTATATATTAGAGGATATTTTGCTCATGGGTAAGAATATAGCAGAAGGCTCATAGAAACATTGCTCATGGTAGTTAATCAATATACAAAAAGAATCGGAGTCTCAAGTCAAGCTCAATAAATTAGAGACTTTAAACAGTACCTAGTTTTACTTGTATTTTCAAGGATATAATAAATCAAGAGAGTAAGATGAAGCAGGTTGGGACCTGCGACACGGATAGCTCTCCAGGCCCTCCAGTGATATTTAGAAAAACAAAAATCACATAATAAAGGACTTAGGGCAGAGTCTAAAGGGTAAAAGACATACACTGTTTTGCTTTTCAATTAGATGGATATTATATTATGCCAAATTTTAAGTAATGCAAAAAGTAACAAATATTAAAAAAACACATTCTTGAACCTCATTAATCTGTACAAAATAAACAATTTCTGTAACAACACTATTAATTAGAGTTGTAGTACAATGAATCTTTGCTTTAACATTTAAAAGATAAGCTAAAATCAATATGAAGATATTGATATATATTCCAGTTTTGATTTTTAGTATACTTCAAAAATTAAATATTGTCAGTATGATTGCAAATATTCAAAGTAGCTTATATTTCTACAACACTGACCATTTAAAACCATATAAAAATAGAAAATGCATAGTCTCTTTAAGCCTCTGCATTTTTCACCAGGGATTACCACTTTTTTCCATCTCAAATACAGACAGATTAGAGTAACATAGTTCCAGATTTGTTATTTTGCAAAAATTTCCTTTCTTCCAAACTTGAAGCTATTCAATTATATTGACTATCCAATAGCATAAAATAAATTTTGAAGAGACTATATGGTCTTCAGTTTGGTCAACACTGAAATTAACTTTTTGGCTTTTCTGTTTCTAATGCAGTATATTCTAAAATCAATTCAGTATGTACTGGTTAGAAAATTTGAATTATTACCTTTTTTCAGATATGCAGATGATACCACCCTTATGGCAGAAAGTGAAGAGGAACTAAAAAGCCTTTTGATGAAAGTGAGAGAGGAGAGGGAAAAAGTTGGCTTAAAGCTCAACATTCAGAAAACTAAGATCATGGCATCTGGTCTCATCATTTCATGGGAAATGGATGAGGAAACAGTGGAAACAGTGTCAGACTTTTTTGGGGGGCTCCAAAATCACTGCAGATGGTGACTGCAGCCATGAAATTAAAAGACACTTACTCCTTGGAAGGAAAGTTATGACCAACCTAGATAGCATATTAAAAAGCAGAGACATTACTTTGCCAGCAAAGATCTGTCTAGTCATGGCTATGGTTTTTCCAGTGGTCAAGTAGGGATGTGAGAGTTGGACTGTGAAGAAGGCTGAGCACTGAAGAATTGATGCTTTTGAACTGTGGTGTTGGAGAAGACTCTTGAGAGTCCCTTGGACTGCAAGGAGATCCAACCAGTCCATTCTGAAGGAGATCAGCCCTGGGATTTCTTTGGAAGGACTGATGTTAAAGCTGAAACTCCAGTACTTTGGCCACCTGATGAGAAGATTTGACTCATTGGAAAAGACTCTGATGCTAGGAGGGATTAGGGGCAGGAGGAGAAGGGGACCACAGAGGCTAAGATGGCTGGATGGCATCACTTACTCAATGGACGTGAGTTTGAATGAACTCCGGGAGTTGAAGGACAGGGAGGCCTGGAGTGCTGCAGTTCATGGGGTCGCAAAGAGTTGGACATGACTGAGTGACTGAACTGAACTGATTCTTAAAACTCCGTTTTATAAATGAGAACCCTGGTGTATAGAGAGATTTTAGAAAACTTCCTGAAACTCAACACTTTATAAATGAAGGAAGTACATGTGTAGGAAGTCCATATATAGCTACTAGCATGCTTATAAGATTGGTTTTGGTACCACTCAAATATATTTACAAATCAGTATCATGGTTATTGTAAATATTATATTGATATACTTATGTGTGCATGCTCAGTTACTTCAGTCGTGTCTGACTCTTTGAGACTCTCTGGACTGTAGCCTCAGGCTCCTTTGTCCATGTGATTGTCCATGAAAGAATACTGGAGTGAGTTGCCATACCCTCTTCCAGGGGACTTCTTGATCAGTCCAACCTGGGTCTCCTACACTGCAAGTGCATCCTTTACTGCTGAGCTGCTAGGGAAGCCCAATTAAGTATGGTGATAGACTTTCAAGTAAGAAAATACAGATCTTTTTCTTTAAATTACTTGACCGAGAATGTTCAGACCATCAAGTTCAATAGTTTCTCTTTCTTTCACTCTATCAATTTCTCAAAGCTATGTCATATGTTAGATTGCCTTATAATCATACTATAACTGTTTCTACAGTATTATGGTTTTTGTGGACACTAGTGAATATTTCTTTGTATATAGACAAGTCATTGCATTTCCTGTAATGTACATTTTGCTAACTGGGAACTACCATTTTGTTGACCAAAAGACATCTTTATCTTTTAACTTTTAATAATTTAAATATAATGATTATTTTGCTGGTAAGTCATTCCTCATGGAGCCTCCTTTGACTTCCTTATCTTTTTTAATTCCTACTTTTATTTTCCTGGAGTCCATTCTTTTGTTAGTTTGAATACTGAATTTGACTGAATCAGAGTGACTCTAAATAGTGACTTAAAGATAGTTTACTTCTGAGAGGGTGCACAGAAAAGGGGACTCTCTTACACTGTTGGTGGGAATGTAACTGGTGCA
>SJYC01066946.1:0-15112 GCA_006408675.1 Madoqua kirkii
TGTGTGTTTTAGCAAATGGAAGGATTCACCTGATTTTTATCTAAAAATAATTAAATTGTGGGAGATTTCTAGGTTATTGTGTGTTTTACTTTGTTCAGTTTCCTACAGTGACAATGCATAATAATATTCCTTCTAATAAATAATTTTATATAAATTAAACTAAGAAGGAAGTTATAACTTGCATTTGCATAAAATACAATAAATAAAATGTCTTCTTTTGTGTTTAATTTGCATTCATTCTTACTTAAATTATTTAGTTGAAGTTCAAAATCTGTGAGGTGTGTCTTGTTTGTTTATTTGGTTTGGTACTACTTCAAAAGGCTTATGAGAAGTTAACAATACTCAGGAATTTCTCAAATGGATTGTATTGGTTTCTATTTGATTATTCCATCCACTGGAATTTATTCCATTCCAATGAACTTGTTCATTCATTATTCATTCAAGAGTGAACATTGGCATTTTAGGAATTAATAAATTAAAATGGACTGGAATCAGTTCAGTTCAGTTGCTCAGTCATGTCCAACTCTATTAGTCCATGAACTGCAGTACACCAGGCTTCCCTGTCCATCAACAATTTATGGAGATTACTCAAACTCACGCCCATTGAGTTGGTGATGCCATCCAGCAATCTCATCCTCTGTCATCCTCTTCTCCTCCTGCCTTCAATCTTTCCCAGCATCAGGGTCTTTTCCAGTGAGTCAGTTCTTCACATCAGGTGGCCAGTGTATTGGAGTTTCAGCTTTAGCATCAGACTTTTCAATGAATATTCAGGATTGATTTCCTTTAGGATGGACTGGTTTGATCTTCTTACAGTCCAAGGGACTCTCAAGAGTCTTCTTCAACACAACAGTTCAAAAGCATTAGTTCCTCAGTGCTCAGCTGTCTTTATAGTCCAACTCTCACAACCATACATGACTACTGGAAAAACCATAGCTTTGACTAGATGGACCATTGTTGGCAAAGTAATGTGTCTGCTTTTTAATATACTGTCTAAGTTGGTCATAGCCTTTCTTCCAAGGAGTAAATGTTTTTTAATTTCATGGCTAGAGTCACCATCTGCAGTGATTTTGGAGCCCCCTCCCCCACCAAAGTAAAGTCTGTCACTGTTTCCACTGTTTCCCCATCTATTTCTCATGAAGTGATAGGACCAGAAGCCATGATCTTAGTTTTCTGAATGTTGAGTTTTAAGCCAACCTTTTCACTCTCTTTCACTTTCATCAAGAGGCTCTTAGATCTTCACTTTCTGCCCAAAGTGTGTTGCCATCTACATATCTGAGTTTATTGATATTTTGCCTCAAAGTCTTGATTCCAGCTTGTGCTGGAATCCAGTATTTCTCATCATGTATGATGCATATAAGTTAAATGTGCAGGGTGACAAAATACAGCCTTGATGTACTTCATTGTGTCAGCATTCTTGACAGGAGAAGGGAATGGCAAACCACTTCAGTATTCTTGCTTTGAGAACCCTATGAACATTATGAAAATGCAAAAATATAGACTGCAATAGGTGAATTTAACTCAGATGACCATTATATCTACCACTATGGGCAAAAATCCCTTAGAAGAAATGAAGTAGCCCTTCTAGTTAACAAGAGTCTGAAATGCAGTTCTTGTGTGCAATCTCAAAAAGGATAGAATGATCTCTGTTCATTTCCAAGAAAATCATTAAATATCAGAGTAATCCAAGTATATGTGCCAACTAGTAATGCTAAAAAATCTGAAGTTGAACAGTTCTATGAAGACCTACAAGACCTTCTAGAACTAATACCTAAAAAATGATGTTCTTTTCATTATAGGGGACTGAAATACAAATGTAGGAAGTTAAGAGCTACCTGAAGTAACAGGCAAATTTGACCTTTGAGTACAAAATGAAGTAGGACAAAGGCTAACAAAGTTTTGCCAAGAGAATGCACTGATCATAGCAAACACCCTCTTCCAACAACACAAGAGAAGATTCTATACATGGACCTCACCAGAGGGTCAGTTCTAAAATTAGATTGGTTATATTCTTTGCAGCCAAAGATGGAGAAGCTCTACACAGTCAACAAAAACAAGACTGGGAACTGACTATGGTTCAGAATATGAAATCCTTATGGCAAAATTCACAATGAAATTGAAGAAAGTGGAGAAAACCTCTAGACCATTCAGGTATGACCTAAATCAAATCTCTTATAATTATACAGTAGATGTAACAAATAGATTCAATGGATTAGGTCTGATAGAGGGCCTGAAAAAATATGGACAGAGGTTTGTGACATTGTACAGGAGGCAATGATCAAAACCATTCTCCAGAAAAAGAAATACACAGAGGCAAAATGGCCATCTGAGGAGGCCTTACAAAGAACTGAGAAAAGAAGAGATGCTGAAGGAAAATGAGAAAAGGAAAGATATACCCATTTGAATAAAATGTTCTAAAAAATAGCACAAAGACATAAAGTGTTCCTCAGTGGTCAGTGAAAAGAAATAGAGTAAAAGAAAAAAAAATGAGAATAAAAAGAAAAGAATGAGGAAGACTAGAGATCTCTTCAAAAAAAAAAAAAAATTAGAGATGCCAAGGGAACACTTTATACAAAGATGGGCACAATAAAGGACAGAAATGGTAGGGACCTAAGAGAAGCAGACAATATTATGAAGAGGTGACAAGAATACACAGAACTATACAAAAAATATCTTCATGACCTAGATAACCACAAGAGTGTCATCACTCACCTAGAGCCAGACATCATGGAATGTGAAGTCAAGGTAGCCTTAGGAAGCATCACATGAAGAAATATAGTGGAGGTGATGGATTTCCAGTTGAGCTATTTCAAACCTCAAAAGATGATGCTGTCACAATGCTGCACTCAATATGCCAACAAATTTGGAAAACTCAGCAGTGGCCACAGGATTGGAAAAAGTCAGTTTTCATTTCGATATCAAAGAAAAGCAAAGCCAAAGAACATTCAAATTACTGCACAATTGCACTCATCTCATACACTCGTAAAGTAATGTTCAAACTTTGTCCAGCCAGTTTGTAAACCATAAACTTCCAGATGTTCAAGCTGGATTTAGAAAAGGAAGAGGAACCAAAGATCAAATTGCCAACATCTACTGGGTCATCGAAAAAGCAAGAGAGTTCCAGAGAAACATCTATTTCTGCTTTATTGACTATGTCAAAGCCTTTGACTGTGTCAGTTCAGTTCTGTCGCTCAGCTGTGTCTGACTCTTGTGACCCCATGAACTGCAGCACGCCAGGCCTCCCTGTTCATCTCCAACTCCCAAAGTTCACTCAAACTTACATCCATTGAGTCGGTGATGCCATTCAGCCATCTCATCCTCTGTCGTCCCCTTCTCCTCCTGCTCCCAATCCCTCCCACATCAGAGTCTTTTCCAATGAGTCAACTCTTCGCATGAGGTGGCCAAAGTACTGGAGTTTCACTTTAGCATCATTCCTTCCAAAGAACACCCAGGGCTGATCTCCTTCAAAATGGACTGATTGGATCTCCTTGAAGTCCAAGGAACTCTCAAGAGTCTTCTACAACACCACAGTTCAAAAGCATCAATTCTTAGGCTCTCAGCTTTCTTCACAGTCCAACTGTCACATCTCATGTACATGACCACTGGAGAAACCACAGCCTTGACTAGACGGACCCTTGATGGCAAACTAATGTCTCTGCCTTTGAATATACTATCTAGGTTGGTCATAACTTTCCTTCCAAGGAGCAAGTGTCTTTTAATTTCATGGCTGCAGTCACCATCTGCAGTGACTTTGGAGCCCCCCAAAATAAAATCTGACACAGTTTCCACTGTTTCCCCACCTATTTCCCATGAAGTGATGGCACCAGATGGCATGATCTTAGTTTTCTGGATGTTGAGCTTTAAGCCAACTCTCTCACTTTCCTCTTTCACTTTCATCAAGAGGCTACCCAGTTTGACTGTGTAGTTCATATAAAATCGAAAAATGCTTTAAGAGATGGGAATACCAGACCACTTAACCTGCCTCCTGAGAAATCTCTATGCAGGTCAAGAAGCAGCAGTTAGAACTGGACATGGAACAACAGACCGGTCCAAAGTGGGAAAGAGTACATCAAGACTGTATTTTGTCACTCTGCTTATTTAACATATATGAAGAAACATCATGTGAAATGCCAGGCTGGATGAAGCACAAGATGGAATCAAGATTGCCGGGAGAAATATCAACAACCTCAGATACGCAGATAACACCTGACTTATGGGAGAAAGCGAAGGAGATCTAAAGAGCCTCTTGATGAAAGTGAAAGAGAGTGAAAAAGTTGGCTTAAAACTCAACATTTAGAAAACTAAGATCATGAAATCTGCTGCCATTACTTCATGGCATATAGATGGAGAAACAATGGAAACAGTGAGAGACTTTATTTTGAGGGGGCTCCAAAATCACTGCAGCTGGTGATTTCAGCCATGAAATTAAAAGACACTTACATCTTGGCAGGAAAGTTATTACCAACATAGACAGCATATTAAAAAGCAAAGATATTACTTTGCCAAGAAAGTTCCATCTAGTCAAGGCTATGGTTTTTCCAGTAGTCATGTATGAGAGTTGGACCATATTATAAGCAGAGCCCTGAAGAATTGATGCTTTTGATCTGCAGTGTTGGAGAAAACTCTTGAGAGTCCTTTGGACTGCAAGGAGATTAAACCAGTCCATTCTAAAGAAAATCAATCCTGAATATTCATTGGAAGGACTGATACTGAAGCGGAAACTTCAATATGTTGGCCACCTGATGTGAAAAACTGACTCCTTAGAAAAAAAACCCTAATGCTAGGCAAGATTGAAAGCAGGTGGATAAGGGGACAATAGAGGATGAGATGGCTGGATGGCATCATTGACTTGATGGACATGAGTGTGAGTAAACTCCAGGAGTTGTTGATTAACAGGAAAGCCTGGTTTGCTGCAGTCCATGGGGTCACAGAATTGGACATAACTGAATGAAACTTACAGGAGACAGGAATCAAGACTATCCCCGAGGAAAAAATTCAAAAAAGCAAAATGGCTGTCTGAGGAGGCCATAGAGACAACTGTGAAAAGAAAAATGAAAGACCAAAGAGAAAAGGAAAGATATACCCATTTGAATGCAAAGTTCAAAAAGTAGCAAGGAGAGATAAGAAACCCTTCCTCAACAACCAATCCAAAGAAATAGAGGAAAGCAATAGAATGGGAAAGACTAGAGATCTCTTCAAGAAAATTAGAGATACCAAGGGAACACTTCATACAAAGATGGCCTAAATAAAGGACATAAATTGTTTGGACCTAACAGAAGCAGAAGATATTAAGAAGACATGGCAAGAATACACAGAAGAACTGTACAAGACAGGTCTTCACAACCCAGAAATCACGATGGTGTGATCACTCACACTCACCTAGAGCCAGATACTTTTGGAATGTTTAGTGGGCCTTAGGGATTATCAAAATGAACAAAGCTAGTGAAAGTGATGGAAATAGCTGAGCTATTTCAAATCCTGAAAGATGATGCTCTGAAAGTGCTCCACTGAATATGTCAGCAAAATGGAAAACTCAGCAGTGACCACAGGGCTGAAAAAGGTCAGTTTTCATTCCAATCCCAAAGAAAGACAATGCCAAAGAATGTTCAAACTAATGCACAATTGCACTCATCTCACACGCTACTAAAGTAATGTGCAAACTTTTTCAAGCCAGGATTTAGCAATATGTGAACCATGAACTTCCAGATATTCAAGCTGGTTTTAGAAAAGGCAAAAGAACCAGAGATCAAATTAGCTTCCCTGGTGGCTCAGATGGTGAAGCATCTGACTGCATTGCAGAGATCAAATTGTCAACATCTACTGGGTCAGCAAAAAAGAGAATTCCAGAAAACATCTATTTCTGGTTTATTGACTATGCCAAAGCCTTTGACTGTGTGGATCACAATAAACTGGAAAATTCTTCAAGAGATGGGAATACTGGACCACCTGACTTGCCTCTTGAGAAACATGTATGCAGGCCAGGTTAGAACTGAACATGGAAGAACAAACTGGTTCCAAATAGGAAAAGGAAATATACTTCAAGACTGTTTATTGTCATCCTGCTAATTTAACATATATGCTGAGTACATCATGAGAAATGCTGGGCTGGAGGAAACACAAGCTGGAATTAAGATTGCCGGGAGAAATATCAATAACCTCAAATATGCAGATGACACCACCTTTATGTCAGAAAGTGAAGAAAAACTAAAGAGCCTCTTGATGAAAGTGAAAGAGGAGAGTGAAAAAGTTGGCTTAAAGCTCAACATTCAGAAAACTAAGATCATGGTGTCCAGTCCCATCCCTTCGTGGCAAATAGATGGAGAAACAGTGGAAACAGTGTCAGAATTTATTTTCCTGGGCTCCAAAGTCATTGCAGATGGTGATTGCAGCCATGAAATTAAAAGACACTTACTCCTTGAAGGAAAGTTATCACCAACCTAGACAGCATGTAAAAAGTAGAGATATTACTTTGTCAACAAAGGCCCATCTAGTCAATGCTATGGTTTTTCCAGTGGTCATGTATGGATGTGAGAGTTGGACTATAAAGAGAGCTGAGTGCCAAATAATTGATACTTTTGAACTGTGGTGTTGAAGACTCTTGAGAGTCCCTTGGACTACACGGAGATCCAACCAGTCTCTTTTAAAGGATATGAGTCCTGGGTGTTCATTGTAAGGACTGATGTTGAAGCTGAGACTCCAATATGTTGGTCACCTTATGTGAAGTGCTGATTCATTGGAAAAGACTCTGATGCTAGGAAAGATTGAGGGCAGGAGAAGGGGACAACAGAGGATTAGATGTTTGGATGGCATCACTGACTCAATGGACATGGGTTTGGGTAGCTCTGGCAGTTGGTGATGGACAGTCAGGCCTGTCCTGCTGCATTTCATGGTGTTGCAAAGAGTCGGACATGACTGGGAGACTGAACTGAACTGAACTGAGCGACTAAACTGAACTGACCTGACTCCATTCAACTCATCTTTGTGTATGCATCTATATTATTTTTATTATTATTGTACCTTTAGCAGATGAATTAAAAGTTTTAAAGTTTGAAAATATTTGAGTAAAGGAACAAAAACTACAAAAGAGTAAAATCTCAAAAAAGAGATTAAGAGAAGTGGGTTTCTCTCTCTTTAGCTTTCTAATAGCTATCAATTTATTTCTTTGCTTGTTACCAGAACAGAGATCTTTTTTGGTGTCATAGCTGGCACAATACTTCTTTCTTTGGTGACCTATATCTATCACAATCATTGTCACACTGAAGAATTGTGTGCCTTGTGCCTTGGGAAAGATCATTCTTATGAGTGCTATCTTGCTTCCTTTAATATTATTATATTCCACCACTGCCATATGGTTTTGTAGGTACCAGGCACAATGCTGAAAACTATGCGATGTTTCTATCTTGGGTCTGACTTTAATAATGAAGTTGTTAGTGCTTCAGTTCCTTACTCCTTCATTATATCCATTCATGATATGCCTTAAATAAATACAACATCCATTTATGTCAAAGACATATTTGGCCATGTCATAGTGTGATGCTTAATAAAATGTAAAAGTAGATTGGTATTAAGAGCAATGTAATATAGTAAATATACATTTTAATCTCGACCACAGACTAAAAGTGATATCTTGGACATGTAATTTAATATCTCTGGGTCTCAAAGGCTTTACCTGGGTAAAATATTCTTTCCTAGACAGAAACAAATTATTAGACAATATGGTGTCTTTAATTTTCTTACACAGTCTAACGGCCATTTAGAATTACTGGCATGAGTTTCAGAGTAATTCCAGGAAGATATTTAGGAATTTACTGCCTTATTGAATTACCAATACAATCTTCAAGTATACACATTGAGAATGACAATTGCAGAAGTAAGTGTGATAATTTTATTCCTGATATGTTCTTCATCTTCACTATACTGAGAGGGATTTCATAATATCAATAGTGTAAGAAGCTGTAGAACTTGATTAATAATACAGATACTGTCAGTATTAGGAGATTAAAATATATCCCTGAATAAGTTCTCTCCTTGTAACATGAAACTGAAAGTAGCATCAGTATAGAAAGATCATAAAATTAAGATTTGCCATACCAGTGTTTGTATCTGAAAACCTTTATGTCCTAAGATTCTGGTTCTTACTTCCAAACTTTAGGAGATCTCACGAATGTAATTGCCTGAGAGCATTCTGATGCTCCACTATTTTGCCAGGGTGGAAGATAACTATGTTGGTTGTGGTTTGATCCCTGGTTAGAGTGTAATTCAAAGGTAATGCATCATGATACATGATCATTATCAACCCAGAAAGTTATAAACTCATCACCAATTTCATTTGTGAAATACTCATGATATGAAACTTAGTGATTTGTGACATAAAAAATATATTATCAAAATGTAAATGAGTCATATGGAGATGACTTTCAATCCAAATCACTGGATCAATTTTATTTTCAATGATTGTTTTATGTTAATTGAAGATAAAACATGTGCTATTACTTTTAAGCCTCAAGCAAACGTTCTACTTCCAGATATTACTTGGGAGATGGCTATTCCGTGACACTACAGAAATAATATTCCACACCAGGCCGATAATCTTTTTCCTCATATCACAAAGTAATGAAGTTCTGACAAGAGCCATATGTAAAAAAGAATGTGGATCACTGTGTCTGTTACTATAAATAATTCTGAAAATAAATCTTATATTGAAGTTAGTTTATCAAAGTGAAATTAAAAAAATATACAAATGTGAAATTAAAATTTTTAAGGGAATAATAGAAATGAAAACTATAAATCAGATAAAATAAGACAAAGGTGATGATACTTTTTCCAAAAACTTCTTAATTTTTTGCCTCAGGATATCACAGCCAGAGCAGAAATCTCCCCCAGGGGTCTGATGACTGACCTGAGAACACATTAATAGACTTTTCTTTTTTCTTAATACAGTCAATATAAAAAAAAATTACAAATGACACAAAGACTTTCCATGAGCTGCAGTTTATACTTGAAAAACTTTACATTATGATGCGTGCATGATTTTGCCTCCATTTTAAAGCTAGGCTCTGAGAGGTGGAGAGCATATTTGAAAAATATGACATAAGAATATTATTATATTTTGTAATAGAGTGAGTGAGTGATAGTCACTCAGTGGTATCTGACTCTTTGCTACCCCGTGGACCATAGCCTGCCAGCAATAAATCAGATAAAATAAGACAAAGGTGATGATACTTTTTCCAAAAACTTCTTAATTTTTTGCCTCAGGATATCACAGCCAGAGCAGAAATCTCCCCCAGGGGTCTGATGACTGACCTGAGAACACATTAATAGACTTTTCTTTTTTCTTAATACAGTCAATATAAAAAAAAATTACAAATGACACAAAGACTTTCCATGAGCTGCAGTTTATACTTGAAAAACTTTACATTATGATGCGTGCATGATTTTGCCTCCATTTTAAAGCTAGGCTCTGAGAGGTGGAGAGCATATTTGAAAAATATGACATAAGAATATTATTATATTTTGTAATAGAGTGAGTGAGTGATAGTCACTCAGTGGTATCTGACTCTTTGCTACCCCGTGGACCATAGCCTGCCAGCCTCCTCTGTTCATGGAATTCTTCAGGCAAGAATACTGGCGTGGGTTGCCATTCCTTCTCTAGGAGATCTTCCTAACCAAGAAACAGAGCATGAGTCTCCTGCATTACAGGCAAAATCTTTACCATCTGAGCCCTTAGGGAAGCCTACTACTAAGAGACATTTCTAAGTATGAAATCAGGTCAACTTAAAAAATATCGGCAGATAACATGCTTGACTTTATTTATAACCTATAGATAATGTTATAAATGAATATAGATGAAAAAATACTCAACAAAATCGAGTGAATGAAATCCAGAAACATACAAAAATGACATTACATTGCCAACAAAGGTCTGTCTAGTCAGGGCTATGATTTTTCCAGTGGTCATGTATGGATGTCAGAGTTGGACTGTGAAGAAGGCTGAGTGTCGAAGAATTGATGCTTTTGAACTGTGGTGTTGGAGAAGTCTGTTGAGAGTCCCTTGGACTGCAAGGAGATCCAACTAGTCCATTCTGAAGGAGATCAGCCCTGGGATATCTTTGGAAGGAATGATGCTGAAGCTGAAACTCCAGTACTTTGGCCACCTCATGAGAAGAGTTGACTCACTGGAAAGACTCTGATGCTGGGAGGGATTGGGGGCAGGAGGAGAAGGGGACGACAGAGGATGAGATGGCTGGATGGAATCATTGGCTCAATGGACGTGAGTCTGAGTGAACTCTGGGAGTTGGTGATGGACAGGGAGGCCTGATGTGCTGTGATTCATGGGGTGGCAAAGAGTCAGACACGACTGAGCAACTGAACTGAACTGAACTGAAATACAGATATATTCTACCAACAATATTCTACCTTATACATATGGTAGAATATTACTTATCCATAAAAATAATAAAATAATGCCATTTTTGGTAACATGGATAGACCAAGAGATTATCATAATAATATCATGTGATACTGTATGATATATCTTACATGTGAAATCTAAAAAATGATACAAATGAATGTATTTACAAAACAGGATCAGCCAAATATAGAAGACAACGTTATGACTGCCAAAGAGAAAAGGGTGGAATAATTTGAGTTTGGAATTAGTAGATGAAAACTAACCTGTATAAAATAACAGGGGCTGCTGCTGCTGCTGTCGCTTCAGCCATGTCCAACTCTTAGCGACCCCATGGACTGCAGCCTACCAGCCTCCTCCGTCCTTGGGATTTTCCAGGCAAGGGTACTGGAGTGGGGTGCCATTGCCTTCTCTGATACCACAGGGGACAATGCTCAATATCTTGTTATAATGAACAATACTCTGAAATTTAAAATATTTATACGTATATGTACAAATACTAATATAGATGTGCATATAAGTAACTGAATCACTTTGCTGTACACCAGAAATTAACACTCAGTACTTGTGGTGACTTAAATGGAAAGGAAATAAAAATAGAGGGACTAAATATATGCATATAGCTGATTCACTTTGCTGTAAAGCCAAAACTGACTCAACATAGTAAAGTAACAATAATTCAATAGAATAAATTTTTAAAAGGAAGATTATATTTTGATAAAAATTAGATTGACTCTTTAGATCAACTGAGAAAATATTGCCATCCTAACAATGTGCTTAGTTGCTCAGTTGTGTTCGACTCTGCAACCTCATAGACTGTTGCCTGCCATCCTCTTCCATCCATGTAATTGTCCAGGCAATAATACTAGAGAGGGTTGCTGTTTTTGGTCTTTTGAGGTTTTATGTAAATTTTGGAAGTTTTTGAAAAATACCATTGGAATTTTGATTGGGGTCATACTGAGTTCATAGATGGCTTTGGTATTATGGATATTTTAATGATTTTTACTCTCCCAACCCATGAACATGAAATATCTTTCCATTTATTTGCACTGGGTTTAATTTCTTTCATCAATGTCCTACAGTTAGTGTACAGATTTTCCACTTCACTGGTTACATTTAATCCTAAGTATTTCATTATCAATCTACAAATAAGATTGATTTAAAATTTTTTTCTCAATAGCTTTTTATGAGTGTACGGAAACTCAAATTTTTGTTTGTTGATTTTTTTCTGCAACTGTATTGAATTTATTAGTTCTAATAGGATTTTTTGGTGGATTCTTTAGGATTGTCAATATATAAAAACATAGCATCTGAAAACAGAGACAATTGTCTTTCTCTCTGATTTAGCTTCCTTTTGTTTTTTTCTTGCCTAATTACTCTGGCTATCACTTTCTGTATTATGGTGAAAAGGGTGGTGGATATGGATGCACTTGTCTTGCTTTTGGTCTTAGAAAAAATACTTCAATCAAAGTTAGCTGTGACTTTGTCATACATTCCTTCTCAGTTTACAGTGTTTACTTTGAAAGGATGTTTAATTTTGGCAAATATTTCTACTGCATCTATTGAGATAGTCATATAAATTTAATCTCTCAGTTTGTTAACGTGGTATATGACTTTATATGAATTGGATATGTTGAACCCTCATTGCATCCCTCAATGCCAAAGAATGCTCAAACTACTGCACAATTGCACTTATCTCACATGCTATAAATGTTCAAAATTCTCCAAGCCAGGCTTCAGCTATATGTGAACCGTGAACTTGCAGATGTTAAAGCTGGTTTTAGAAAAAGCAGAGACCAAATTGCCATCATCCAATGGGTCATCGAAAAAGCAAGAGAGTTCAAGAAAAATATATATTTCTGCTTTATTGACTATGCCAAAGCCTTTGACTGTGTGGATCACAATAAACTGTGGAAAATTCTAAAGGAAATGGGAATACCAGAGAACCTGACCAACCTCTTGAGAAACCTATATACAGGTCAGGAAGCAAGTTAGAACAGGGCATGGAAAAACAAACTGGTTCCAAATAGGAAAAAGAGGACTTCAAGGCTGTATATTGTCATCTTGCTGATTTAACTCATATGCAGAGTACATCATGAGAAATGTTGGGCTGTAGGAACAAGCTGGAAGCAAGATTGTTGGGAGAAATATCAATAACCTCAGATATACAGAGGATACCACCCTTATGGGAGAAAGTGAAGAAATAAAGAGCTTCTTGATGAAAGTAAAAGAGGAGAGTGAAAAAGTTGGCTTAAAGCTTAACATTCAGAAGATAATGGCATCTGGTCCCTCCCTTGATGGCAAAGAGATGGGGAAACAGTGAAAACAGTGGTTGACTTTATTTTTCTGGGCTCCAAAATCACTGCAGATGGTGACTGCAGCCATGAAGTTGAAAGATTCTTACTCCTTGGAAGGAAAGTTATGACCAGTCTAGACAGCATGTTAAAAAGCAGAGACATTACTAGACGAACAAACGTCTGTCTAGTCAAGGTTATGGTTTTTCCAGTGGTCATGCATGGAAGTGAGAGTTGGACTATAAAGAAAGCTGAGCCCCAAAGAATTGATGCTTTTGAACTGTGGTGTTGGAAAAGACTCTTGAGAGTTTCTTGGCCTGCAAAGATATCCATCCTAAAGGAAATCAGTCCTGGGTGTTCATTGGAAGGTCTGATGTTGAAGCTGAAACTCCAATACTTTGGCCACATGATGCAAACAGCTGACTCATTTGAAAAGACCTTGATGCTGGAAAAGATTGAGGGCAGGAGGAGAATGGGATGACAGAGGATGAGATGGTTGGATGGCATCACCGACTCAATAGACTTGGGTTTGGGTGGACTCGGGGTTGGTGACGGACAGGGAGGCCTGTTGTGCTGTGGTTAATGGGATCGCAAAAAGTCAGACATGACTGAGCAACTGAACTGAACAGAACTTTATCCCCCTTGATCATAGAGTTAATCCTTCTAATGTACTGTTGAGTTGGTTTGCTAGTATTTTGTTGAAAAATTTGCCTCCATATTTATCAGCATTATTGTCATGTGCTTTTCTTGTAGTATTCTCTAGCTTTGATATTGGAGTAACATTGACTTCTAAGATGTGTTGGATTTTTCTATGCTCTCTGATTTTTAGTAGAGATGAGAAGATTCATATGAATTCTCTTAAAGTATTTGGGAGAACTCACCAGTGAGATCGCCAGGTGACAGACTTTTTCTTGTTGGGGTTTTTGATTACTGATTCAGTCTCTTTAAGATTCTCTGGTGGCTCAGAATGGTAAAGGATCTGCCAGCAATACACATTCATTACTGATCAGTTTAGATTTTTTATTTCTTAAGGGTTCAGTCTTGGTTGATTGTATGTTTCTAGGAACGTATGCATTTCTTCAAGATGGTGTTGGCATATAATTCTTCTCATGAGCTATTTTATTTCTGTGGCGTTAATTGTAATCTTTCCTCTTTCCTTATTTTGAGGGTTTTTTTTAAATTAGTATGGCTATATATTTTTCAAATTCATATATCATTTATGAGAACATCTCTAAATTTTGTTGGTCTTTTAAATTATTTTTCTTGTCTCTATTTCATGTATTTCTACTCATGAAGTAGTGTAATAACAGTCCTCTAAACTTTACATTCTTATGGTATTTAGTTAGCTGATATGTATCTTTTCCCTGTCTGTATAAACTTTAGATGTCCTTCGTCAATATATTAAAAATGAGTTTGAATTTTGATTGGACTTATTTTAAATCCATACTTCAGGTTGAAAAGAACTGACATCTTGACAATACTGAGTCTTCCTATTCAAGAATATGACATATCTCTCCATTTATTTAGTTCTTCCCTGGTATGTTTCATCAGAGTTTTATAGTTTTTCTCACAAAAATAGTGTCAATATTTTGATTTTTACCTAAGTATTTCACTTCTAAAGGTGCTAAGGTAAACAGTATTGTGTTTTTAATTTCAAATACACTTATTTTTTATTATTGATCTGTAAGAAATTCATTAACATTTGGATATTAACCATACATTTTGCAACAATTATAACCACATCTTTGTCAGTTTACTCTTTATTCTTTAAGCTTCTCTACAAATATTATCATTCCATCTGAAAATAAAGACCATTTTATTTCTTCCTTCCCAATTAAAGCACCTTTTATTTTTCTAGTTTTATTCTAATTACTGCTTTAAAGATTGATTATCTACCACTACAGCAATCATTGATCCACATACCACAGAAATGAGAATGATATGCTTTGCATTAGAGTTATGTTATCTTTAGTTTCTATTCCTCAACCCAATTGTATTATCAGACCTATTTAATTCAGTTGTTCAGTCATGTCCAACTCCTTGCAACCTCACGGATTGCAACATGCCAGGCTTCCCTGTCCATCATCAACTTCTGGATTTTGCTCAAACTCATGTCCATCGAGTCAGTGATGCCATCCAACTATCTTGTCCTCTGCCATCCCCTTCTCCTCCTCCCTTCAATCGTTTCCAGAATCAGAGTCTTTTCCAGTGAGTCAGTACTTCACATCAGGTGGCCAAAGTATTGGAGCTTCAGCTTCAAAATCATTCCTTCCAATGAATATTCAGGTCTGATCCTCTAAGATTGACTGGTTTGATCTCCTCACAGGACAAGGGACTCTCAAAGGACTACTCAGTTCAATTCAGTTCAGTGCATTCACTTCGTCGTGCCCGACTCTTTGCACCTCATGAACTG
>SJYC01066947.1:0-10660 GCA_006408675.1 Madoqua kirkii
TCATAAGGGATTTGATTTAGGTCATACCTGAATGGTCTAGCCGTTTTCCTACTTTCTTCAATTTATCTCTGAATTTGGTAATAAGATGTTCATGATCTGAGCCACAGTCAGCTCCTGGTTTTGTTTTTGTTGACTGTATAGAGCTTCTCCATCTTTGGCTACATAGAATATACTCAATGTGATTTCAGTGTTGACCATCTGGTGATGTCCATGGGTAGAGTCTTCTCTTGTGTTGTTAGAAGAGGGTGTTTGCTATGACCAGTGGATTTTCTTGTCAAAACTCTATTAGTCTTTGCCCTGCTTTTTTCCTCATTCCAAGGCCAAATTTACTTGTTACTTCAGGTGTTTCTTGACTTCCTACTTTTGCATTCCAGTCTCCTATAATGAAAAGGATATCTTTTGGGGGTGTTAGTTCCAAAAGGTCTTGTAGGTCTTCATAAAACTATTTAACTTCAGCTTCTTCAGCGTTACTGGTTAGGGCATAGCCTTGGATAACTGTGATATCGAATGGTTTGCCTTAGAGATGAACAGAGATCATTCTGTCGTTTTTGAGATTGCATCCAAGTACGGCATTTTGGACTCTTTTGTTGACCAAAATTTCTCTGAGGGATTTCTGCCTGCAGTAGTAGATATAATTGTTGTCTGAGTTAAATTCACCCATTTCAGTCCATTTTAGTTCACTGATTCCTAGAATGTTGATGTTCACACTTGCCATCTCTTGTTTGACCACTTCCAATTTGCCTTGATTCATGGACCTGACATTCCAGGTTCCTATGCAATATTGCTCTTTAGAGCATCAGACCTTTCTTCTATCACCAGTCACATGCACAACTGGGTATTGTTTTTGCTTTGGCTCCATCCCTTCATTCTTTCTGGAGTTATGTCTCCACTGATCTCCAGTAGCATATTGGTCACCTATTGACCTGGGAAGTTCCTCTTTTGGTATCCTATTATATTGCCTTTCCCTACTGTTCATTGGGTTCTCAAGACATGGATACTTAAGTGGTTTGCCATTCCCTTCTCCAGTGGATACGTTCTGTCAGATCTCTCTACCATGACCCCCCATCTTGGGTAGTCCCATGGGCATGGCTTAGTTTCATTGAGTTAGACAAGGCTGTGGTCCTAGTGTGATTGGATTGACTAGTTTTCTGTGAGCATGGTTTCTCCAACAAAGGTCTTCTCCAACATCACAATTCAAAAGCATCAATTCTTTGCTGTTCAGCTTTCTTTATGGTTCAACTTTCACAGTCATACATGTTGTCTGGAAAGACAATAGCTTTGACTAAACAGATCTTTGTCAACAAAGTAATATCGCTGCTTCTTAACATTCTGTCCAGGTTGGTCACAGCTTTTCTTCCAAGGAGCAAGTGTCTTTTTTTTTTTTTTTTTCATGGTTATGGTTGCCATCTATAGTGATTTTGGAGCCCCCTCCTCCCAAAATAAAGTCTGTCACTGTTTCCATTGTTTCTCCATCTACTTGCCATGAAGTGATGGGACTGGATGCCGTGACCTTTGGTTTTTGAACACTGAGTTTTAAGCCAACTTTTTCACTCTCCTCTTTCACCTTCATGAAGAGGCTCTTCAGTTTCTCTTAGCTTTCTGCCATAATGTGGTGCCATCTGCATATTTGAGGTTATTGATATTTCTCCTAGCAATAATAATTCTAGCTTGTGCTTTATCCAGCCCAGGATTTTTCATGATGTTCTCTGTATATATGTTAAATAAGCATGGTGACAATGTACAGCCTTGATGTACTCCTTTCCCAATTTGGAACCAGGTTTGTTGTTCTGTGTCTGGTTTTAACGGTTGCTTCTTGACCCGCATACAGATTCCTCAGGAGGCAGGTCAGGTGGTATTCCCATCTCTTTAAGTATATTTCACAGTTTTCTGTGATGCCCACAGTCAGAGACTTTAGTATAATCAATAAAGAAGTAGATGTTTTTCTTGAATTATCTTGCATTTTCTATAATCCAACAGATGTTGGCAATTTGACCTCTGGTTGCTCTTCTTTTTCTAAATCCAATTTGAACATCCAGAAGTTCTTGGTTCACCTACTGTGGAAACCTAGCATGGAGAATTTTGAGCATTACTTTGCTAGCGTGTGAAATGAATGCAACTGAGTGGTAGTTTGAACATACTTTGTCATTACCTTTTCTTAGGATTGTAATAAAAACTAATTTTTTCCAGTCCTGTGACCACTGCTAAGTTTTTCAAAACTGTTGGCATATTGAGGGCAGCACGTTTATAGCATTATCTTTTAGGATTTGAAATAACTGAACTGGAATTCCATCACCTCCACTACCTTTGTTCATAGTGATAATTCTTAAGGTCCACTTGACTTCACATTCTAGGATGTCTGGCTCTAGGTGAGTGATCACACTGTCATGATTATTTGGGTCATAAAGATCTTTTTTGTATAGCTCTTCTATGTATTTTTGCCACCTCTTCTTAATATCTTCTGCTTCTGCTAGGTCCATACCATTTCTGTCCTTTATTGTGCCCATCTTTGCATGAAATGTTCCTTTGGTATCTCTGATTTTCTTGAAGAGACCTTAGTTTTTCACATTCTAGTGTTTCCCTCTATTTATTTGCTTTGATTGCTTAGGAAGGCGTTCTTTTCCAAAAAATCTCTTCTTGCTATTCTTTGGAACTCTAAATTAGATGGATATATCTTTCTTTTTCTCCTTTGCCTTTGGCTTCTTTTGTTTTCTCAGGTATTTGTAAGGGCTCCTCAGATAACCATTTTGCCTTTTTGCATTTCATTTCCTTGGGGATGGTTTTGATCACTATCTCTTGTACAATGTTATGAAGCTCCATCCATAGTCCTGCAGGCACTTTGCATAGATCTAATCCCTTGGATCTTTTGTCACTCTCACTGTATAATCAGATAAATATAATATTAGGTATTTAATTTCACTAACTTCTGATTTAATTTCCAATGCATTTTTTTTTGAAATGTCTATACTGAAGAGAAATTGCTCCTTTCCAAATTCTTTTTTCTTTTTGATGATTGTTATACCGTACAATTCCGTTTAATTACCTCAGTTTTGCAAAATTGAACTGGTTGGTATTTGTTTACATTAATCATCTAACAATGAAATAATCCTAGCACTTTTAATTGATTTTCTATCATTGTCCTGAGATGAGGTACAAGTCCTCCTTTCTTTTGGCACTTTTTCTTCATAATGTGGGTCATGTATGATATAGCTTTTTTGTTAAGAACCATAAACCTAGTGAGTTGAGATTGCATCAATCAGTTCCATAAACCCGCTACCATTTCTTTCATTATTTAAGATTGATGTTTGTTATACCGTACAATTCCGTTTAATTACCTCAGTTTTGCAAAATTGAACTGGTTGGTATTTGTTTACATTAATCATCTAACAATGAAATAATCCTAGCACTTTTAATTGATTTTCTATCATTGTCCTGAGATGAGGTACAAGTCCTCCTTTCTTTTGGCACTTTTTCTTCATAATGTGGGTCATGTATGATATAGCTTTTTTGTTAAGAACCATAAACCTAGTGAGTTGAGATTGCATCAATCAGTTCCATAAACCCGCTACCATTTCTTTCATTATTTAAGAATGTTTGAAGCAAACAAAACACATGTCACCGAACAGTGGCCTATCAGATTTCCTAGTTTGGTGAAAATTTGGTCTTACCAGTAAATGAGCTATGTTTGGCTAATTTCATGAATTTGCTTTCAATAACTAAAATTATACCATTTTTCTCAAATATCAGCTAAAGTTTTACATTTTCCAGCATTCAGACAAAGTTCTATTAGCTATAGTTATTGATTACTAAATCAACTATGTCCCTGTATTGGTTTGTTGTGGTTTTCCATCTATAATTATAGCCTAGTTAATTTTTATCCACATTTTTATATCATTGATTATGGCAGGAAATCACTCTTAGGAATTGTGCACTTGATGTTAGTATAGGCAATTTAATCTTTGATTTTTAAATTTGGAAATAGTAACATTATATCCATATATTTTATGAGTTTAGCAGTTTGAGTCAAGAGATCATTATTATGTTATAATTAACAACTCTTATACTTTAAAAAAAGTATCTAATTTAATGATCCACTAAATAAATTCAAGGGTTCATTAGAATTATTTAAATGTTCTCAAAAAAATAAATGTAAAGTATACACAGCTGAAGATGGTTCAACACAGTTCATAAGGCATAAAATGTGTCATGAGCTGATGCTCAGCTGCTTGCTTTACTTACTAGGGAAACCAGAAGACTAGTATTCTTGCTATTGAGCTGTAAGGGTGTAACAAGCTTTCCTCCAAAACTTTTCAAGGGAAATAAACTATCCACACCTTTTATAGCATAGGCTGAATTTAAATCCACTAGCTGTGAAAAATGTTGGAGAAGATCTTCATACTGAATTATTTCCTCTAAATTTTTTTTACTAGGTCAGATAATGAGAATAATAATCTTAAATGTGAATCAAATTCTTATGATTTCTCTTTACAAAACATCTCAGATATATCACTATTGCCTTAGTTAATGTATCACTCTAGAAGTGAAACATTAAGTTGCATGCAAAACCTTTGCTTTCTAGGTTGAACTCACTCAGGGACAGGTATATTCTCTATTTGACCCTGGAGGTATTTCTAATGAAGAGATACTTGTTTATTTGCTGTTCCTAGAAGAAGAGCAAATGAATTTACTTCAACAGGAGAATATTACTAACATTAATTTAGAAAGCTTAAAATGTATGCCCTAAGAAAACCTATGAAATGCCATATGGATTCACCCCTAAAACTATGATAATAAAAAATCTAACAATGTGTCTATTCCATATGCTTCAAATGCCTCAACTTCCCTATATTCAAAAATGAGTAAGTCTATCTCATCTTTTGGCCAGGGGTATTGTGAGAAATTAATTTCAGAATTATTTTTCCTCATTATATAAAAGTTTCTAGGACAATAGTCATAAAAATTATAAAACAGTCTTCCAGATAGGCAGCATTTTGGAAATTTGTACTCTTTTAAGGTATTAGATGATTACTTATGTAAAAACTTTTTTCAATTTCCTTCGATGAGCTTGATAAGCATCATAAATACAATGAATTACTTGTGCCTTCTTTTTAAAAATGACTTTGAATCTTCTAATACAAGTTTCTTAGTCACAATAGACTTATTTCTACTTGCAGCACATATAGTAATCTTGACTACAGCTTTCTGTAGGGTCGAGGATACCCTGCTGAGCTTCATTTGACCAGCATTATACAGAAGTGCTTGCAACCCATTGCTTATTTACTACCTATTCTCAACTCAAGATTATTCATCTACTTCCCCCAGATATTAGGGGTCATTTAGCTCCTGTGACTTTTAAAAATCTTCTGAACAAGGTCATTTTGGATGTTCAGGTCAGGATGGCAACCAGCCAGTCAATGCTTTCCCCAGACTTCCACTGAAAATGCAGAGGGAAGGAAAATTATCAGTAGAAATAGCATTTCAGAAAATTGGTTAAATCTCTTAGGCCTTAAGAGAGTTTCTAATGACCAAAAGATGCTGATATGAAATTTCAAAACAATGCAGGAAATCAGTAAATTAAAACTAGAAATTATACCTAGTGTGTTCTCTGTGTCAGAGGTATGGATTATTTGCTGACCTAAAGGGAGATAGCCAGGCCTCATATCACATTGGATCTGCTCTATAAGGCAGGCAGGCAATGAAAAAACTTTCATTTTCCTATTCCCCTCATTGGTGTTTCTTTTTGTCTGCCTCACTTATCAAATAAATTTCTCAGCAGTTTCCTGGAAGGAGCAGGGGGAAATCAGTAGTGCACTATATCCTGGGATGTGAAATCAGCAATAGAAAATGGGTGGAACAAGAGCCTTCTGGGAGTACAGTTTTACTGGATTGTTTTCAGGCAAAAATAAATAAAAGAGTTCCAGACTGATGCAAACTGTCTGGAAAAAATCCCCTTCTCAGAAACTGAAAATCAGGAATGATGAGCAGGTGGAGCCATGGTAGATGAATGACTGCCAGATACTGCAAGTGTGACTTAGGTTTACAGCAATAATCAAACAAAATATCAATGACATAAGTGATGCTTTTAGCAGGCACTCAGCTGATGCTTCCCTGTATGTGCTCCATGTACCACCTATATCAGCCTTACTTTGGAAGCTTGCTAAATGTATAAATCCTCCAGCCTTCCCCTTAGCCACATTTTCAGCTATGTTGTAATATTACAGTCCCACAACTTCAGGTACTTGCAACAAGATTCTGTTTATGGCTCAGAACTGCTGGTGATTTGAAGTACATGCTTTCATGTTTTCTTGTTCTTGGACTTAGCCTGGAAGAACAGTTGCTTCCTGGCACATATTGTTCTCCTGACAGAGGTGAACATGAAGAGATGGATTGGACCTGCATAATTTTGTTTGAAATGCACGTTTGGATGTGGTATGTGTTACATAAACTTATATTATTTTGCCCAAAGATACAAATAGGAAGTACTCTAAATCATGTAGCAGTAGGTGAGGATACATATATGTTTCTTTACAAGGAAGGAAGAAAACAGTTGTGAAAAATTCTACACGATCTCAGAAAATAATTTTTGAGTAGGTATAATGGGGCTCATAAATTACATTTTAGCAGTCCTACCATGTTATGCTGATACATGTTTAATTTGAGAATCACTGAGCCATGTAAATAATGACGTTTTGTGTCATTTTTTATATAAAAAATATATTTTGGCAAAAATATTTAGGATACGTTTTAAAAATATCTTTCTGAGTTACAATATTATAGCATTAAACACTCTAAAATGGGAAAATGGTGATAAAAATACAAGATGCTGAAATCAGTGGAAAGCAAATTATGAAACCAGCAGAAGTTAAATGGGACTTGAAGAGATAATCTTCAACATCAAGAGTTCAATATAAAATAGAGACACTGGTGAATATAATTGGCAATGCAGAGAATCAGATCTACAGTATTGAGAACTATCTTGAGGAATCATTCTCAAATACAGAGGAAAGTATAAAAATAAGATTAAATGGACAGAAGACTAACTTCCAAAATATATAAGCAACCCATGATGCTCAATTTCAGCAAAATAAACAACCCAGTCAACAGTTGGGCAGAAGACATGTACAAATATTTCTCCAAAGAAAACATACAGACAGCTAATAAACACATGAAAAGATGCTCAACGTTGTTCATTATTAGAGAAATGCAAATCAAAGCTACAATGACTTACCACTTCACACCAGTCAGAATGGCCATCATCAAAAATTTACAAACAATAAATTTGGAGAGGTTGTGGAGACAATGGAACACTTCTGCATTGTTGGTGAGAATATATATTGATACAACCACTATGGAGAACAGTATGTAGATTCCTTAAAAAGCTAAGAATAAAGTTACTGTATGACTGAACAATCCCAGCTACTCAGAGAAACCCAGCAATCCCACTACTGGACATATATCTTGAGAAAACCATAGTTGAAAAAGACAAATGTACCACAGTGTTCACTGAAACACTATTTACAATAGCTAGGACACAGAAGCAACCTAGATATACATCAACGGATGAATAGATAAAGAAATTGTGCTGTATATTTAGAATGAAATATCACTTGGCCATAAAAAAGAATATATTAGAATCAGTTCTAATGAGGTAAATGAAACTAGAACCTATTATACAGAGTAAAGTAATTCAGAAAGAGAAAATCAAATGTTGTGTTTAAATGCATATATATGAAATCTAGAAAATGATACTGATGAGTTTATTTGCAAGGTAGCAATAGAAACACTTGCACTTTGGGACTTCCCTAGTGGTTCAGACGGTAAGGGTTTGGCTACAACATGGAAGACTTGGAATCAATCCCTGGGTTGGGAAGATCCCCTGGAGAAGGAAATGGCAACCCACTCCACTGTTGTTGCTTGAAAAATCCCATGGAGAGAAAAACCTGGAGGTCTACAGTCCATGAGGTCACAAAAGAGTCATACAAGACTTAGTGACTCAACAACAAGAATATTTTTTTATACTACTTGTGCAAAAGTTTCAAGGAAATTTGAATATGCAAATATAGACTGATGCACTAATAGGGTCAGAAACATCATGAGAAAAGAGCTCTGTATTTTGATAATCCGAAACGAAAAACAGAGTTTAAATTGCCAAAGGCCCTGGACATGAAATTTACATTTCATATCTGTGTAGATATAGGTGGTGAAGACAAAATGGAAAAAAAACCTTGAAGCTAATGAACCCCATTCTTTTCAATTGACGTTCAATCAAGCAATCAATCAAAAAAAAGTTACCTCAAAAGTCCCATGTTATTTTGTTAACTACTCATCCTTTTACCAAGCTTAGGTTTTGCTGCTCTCTGTTCAAAAGCCAATGCTTGTGAGACAAATGTTGGTGTGAAAAGAAAGCTTGCTTTATTCAGGAAGCCAACAACCTAGGGAGAAGTTGGACTCTTGTCCAAAAATAATTCCCAGTTGCTGATCAAGGAGCAAGAGCTTTCCGAAGGAGGATTCTCAGGGTTGTATGTGTGGAGAGAGGGGGCTATATGCAAAGCAGCACAGTCAGCTCTAAAAATCATTTTGAAGTTGACCATGTGATAGTCTGATCAACATCATCTTGATTGTTTTAATACAATTATTTTGCAGTTTCAGGATCAGTTTATTCCCATTTCCTTAAGAGAAGTTCCAAAATTGTCATGGAGCAATTTATGTCATGGCTACAGTCTGTTTATCCTGTTGTTAACTTTCTCCCGCCTGGTGGGATTTCAATACCTGCAAAACAACTCGAAGAATATGACTCAGAATATTACCTATTGTCCTTGAGGAGGAACTAAAGGCCCTTGATTTGGCTAAGAGCTGCTGCTGCTGCTGCTGCAAAGTCGCATCAGTCGTGTCCGACTCTGTGCAGCCTCATAGACAGCCCACCAGGCTCCCTCGTCCCTGGAATTCTCCAAGCAAGGACACTGGAGTGGGTTGCCATTTCCTTCTCTAATGCATCGAAGTGAAAAGTGAAAGTGAAGTCACTCAGTCGTACCTGACTCTTAGGGACCCCATGGACTGCAGCCCACCACGCTCCTCCATCCATGGGAGTTTCCAGGCCAGAGTACTGGAGTGGGTTGGTTAAGAGCTAACTATTATTATTTTGTCTTATTTGAGTGCTTTCTTTTGTTGCTGCATTTTCTCACTTCTATGATTAAGTTTTTCTACAGACAAGAGACAGGCTGAGGACATGAGGGGTCTATTCTGGGAAGGCCCCATAGGGTCCTGCTCCTTTACAATCCAACCAAGTTATTTTAATCTTTCCTAGTTCCTTTACTTCTGTTCATGTGTTAAGTTTTTTGTACCTAGTCTAGAGTTGCTTTTCTTTTCTGAATATGTATTTGGGTGACTAAATCCAGCTTTTTATAATTAATTATAACAATTAATTTCCAAACAATTTCCAAACATGAACTTCTAACTATAAATCCTTTCTTACATTCTAGATAGGTATATCTTATTGTCTTTTTTTTATTTTCTCTATCTATCATCTATCTAATATTGACATTTTCAATTAGCACCGAGTTTCTTATTTTTACTTTATCCATAGTTGTTCCTTTCCCAGGCTTCCATATATGAGTGAACTACCCACTTTTCAAGAAAAAATGAATAAATAATCATTGATTTATCTTTAATTCACCCACCAAATCCAATTTATTGGCAAATACTAGCTCCACCATTTCTCTTATATGACCAAGTTCTTTCCATTGCACTTTTGTTGTATGATTCCCACATTGACATTGTCAATAATCTTTTACCTAATATCCCTGTGTCTATCTTTGCCAAACCCGCATAAATCATTCATCAATAGCCAGTGATTAAAAAAAAAAAAATCAGAATGAGAGAATTTCCCCCGCCCCCCTTTTTTGTAAGATATGCCTTCTGTCTTTGTCTTTGTCTTCATCAATGTTTTTATCTTATACCCCAGGATTCTTCACTTCACCTCTATTGCCTGTCTTTGGACCCTTTAGAATTTCAAATTTATGCATCTCCTGAATGCTTACCCTGAAATGTTTCTTATAATGTTAACATTATTTACCATCTTGTGTTACTCAGCACTCTCTCCTCAAATATTGTCTCAGTGAAACTCCCAAACACCATCATCAGTTCTGAAGTATCCATGTAGTTATGCATTATGACATCACCCAACTTAATAGCTGCAAAGCATTCTTATTACCATTATTTACTCATTATCTGTACCTTTATTTTAAAACATAGTTATAGAGCAAAGATTTCTTTACTTTTTACTGAATACTCAGTGTATAGAAGAATGCCTAGCATATATAGTTGACATTCAATAATTATGAGTTGAGTGAATAAATAAATGGGTGAGTAGGAGCTATCTGGATATTTACATACTTTGCTTACTTTTATTACTTATTTCTCTTATGATAAAAAATTTACCCCCAACCTCACTTCCAATTCCTTCACATAAGAATCATCATCCAAAAATTTAGATATTTCAAAGACCATTGACTATATTTTATAATGTGAATAATATTCCTTGAAAACTTGGAAACACTGTTCAGCTCACTTCAGTTCAGTTCAGTCACTCAGTCGTGTCTGACTCTTTGCGACCCCATGAATTGCAGCACGCCCGGCCTCCCTTTCCATCACCAACTCCCGGAGT
>SJYC01066955.1:0-28081 GCA_006408675.1 Madoqua kirkii
AAAAGGAAAAAAAAAAAGAGGGGGGGGGGGGGGGGGGGGGGGGCAAGGGAGGAAGGAAGGAATAAATTTATGTTTTCAAGGGCAAAAAGTAGAAATTAATACAACTGAAGCAACCCAACTAGAATGAGGTAGGTAGAGTACTATTAAAAACCAAAAGGAAATTTTTACAGGAAAGCTAGACTTTGTCAGGCAGGAGGAGATGATGTACAGTGTCATCTAAAGGAAGATATAACATGTGCTCCAAAGACCAAAATGATCATTTGGGTTACAGCAAAAAATAGAAATGGAAAGAAAATAAATAATAAGGAGTTACTGTGTGTCAGGCAGCATAAAAAACTCAGCTTTAGAAATATGTATGCAGATAAGAAAAGCCTGTAAAAGAGCTAAGGCATTAATCATGGAAGATTATAATTACACCAGTGCCAACAGGCTGAGAATAGGAGGATGCCCATGGAAGGTGGCACACTTGAAGAAAACTGAATGTATAATGTATAGATAATATTCATAAAGGAAACATATCTATATGTACACTGGAGTTAGATTTTGGAAACAGCCTGGTAGAAATGATAAATGTGACTAGTATAAATAGAATCAATAGGAAAATGAAAAAAAGAAAAAGACAGTAATACACAGTGATTAAATACTGAGACAGTTTTATGTAGTTCAACATAAGAAATTCCACCATTCAATAGATCTACTGAACACCTGCTGTGGATAAGGCACAGAAGTTTAGAAACTAATACAAAGATGGATGACAGAGAGTCCCCAGCCTCAAAAACTACACTTTGAATTTATGGAGTATTTACTGGTGTTTAGTGAATATGCCAAGTCTTTAATTTATGAGTGTCTATATCTGCTGGGTTAAAATAATACATATTTTTTTCATTTGAGTCTTTTGGTTAAAGTAACAGAGCTCCACAAAGCTTAGTTATATTCACAAAGAAATTGTATCAATTTGATGTGGGAAGACAGAGGCAAAAAGCACCAAGGCCACATAAGAACCTGAATCCTCCATCTGAAATGAGAAAGAAAAATGCCCAAAGGATAAAGCAAAATCAAGCAGCCCTCATTCAGCTTGGCTCTTTCCAAGTATATAGCTCAGCTTTTTCCCAGACAGTAGCACTAAGAAGCATTCTAACATCATGCATAGATTCTGACTTTCATCACCTGTCTTTGAATTCCTGATCCACTCTTCTGGGACTTAGAGCAAGTTACTTATCCTTTCTGTGTCTTCTATGTACAATAGGGTTATTAAAACCTGTTTCACAGATTCTCTCCAACATAGAGATGAAAAGAGAAAATACAAGGAAATACTCGTGAATTGTGCCTAGCATATCATAGGGCTAGATAGCTGTTCATTCTTTTCTATCTCTAAGATTGTTGCCTTTTATCTCTAGACTTTTAATTTAATATAAACTTTAATTTGAGCAACATGTTAAGATTAAATTGCAGTCTTTTTCACAGGTCTAGATTTCCAGAAGAAATGGATCAATAATCATAATATACCTAAGCATTTTAAAGAACTATTACTTATTAATTATAAGTTATAAAGTTTCAAAACAGACAGTTTTACAGCTGAATCCATTTTAACATTTATATTCACTTCAGTTCAGTCGCCCAGTCATGTCTAACTCCTTGCGACCCCATAGACTAGAGCACGCCAGGCTTCCCTGTCTATCATCCACTCCCTGAGTTTACTCAAACCTGTGTTCATCAAGTCAGTGATGCCATCCAGACATCTCATCCTCTGTAGTCCCCTTTTTCTCCTGCCTTCAATCTTTCCCAACATCAGAGTCTTTTCAAGTCAGTCAGTCCATCACATGAGTTGGCCAAAGTATTGGAGTTTCAGCTTCAACATCAATCCTTCCAATGAACACTCAGGACTGATTTCCATTAGGATGGACTGGTTGGATGTCCTTGCAGGCCAAAGGACTCTCAAGAGTCATCTCCAACACCACAGTTCAAAAGCATCACTTCTTCGGTGCTCACCTTTCTCTATAGTCCAACTCTCACATCCATACATGACTACTAGAAAAAGCATAGCCTAGACTAGACGGACATTTGTGGGCAAAGTAATGTCTCTGATTTTTAATGCGCTTTCTAGGTTGGTCATAACTTTTCTTCCAAGGAGTAAGTGTCTTTTTATTTCATGGCTGCATTCACCATCTGCAGTGATTTTGGAGCCCCCCAAAATAAAGTCTGACACTGTCTCCACTGTTTCTCCATCTATTTGCCATGAGTGATGGGACCATGCCATGATCTTTGTTTTCTGAATATTGAGCTTTAAGCTAACTTTTTCACTCTCCTCTTTCACTTTCATCAAGAGGCTCTTCAGTTCTTCTTCACTTTCTCCCATAAAGTTAGTGTCATCTGCATATCTGAGGTTATTGATATTTCTCCCAGAATTCTTGATGTCAGCTTGTGCTTCAAGCTTGTGGACCTTGTGGAAGCAAGATCTGATGCTGTAAAAAGCAATATTGCATAGGAACCTGGACTGTTAGGCCATGAATCAAGGCAAATTGAAAGTGGTCAAACAGGAGATGGCAAGAATGAACATCAACATTTTAGGAGTCATTGAACTAAAATGGACTGGAATGGTTGAATTTAACTCAGATGACCATTATATCTACTAGTGTGGGCAAGAATCCCTTAGAAGAAATGGAGTAACCATCATAGTCAACACAAGAGTCCAAAGGCAGTACTTGAATGCAGTCTCAAAAACAACAATGATTGCTGTTCATTTCTCAGGTAAATCATTCAGTATCACGGTAATCCAAGTCTATGCCAGTAATGCTGAAGAAGTTGAATTTGAACATTTCTATGAAAACCTACAAGACCTTCTAGAATTAACAATCAAAAAAGATGGTCTTTCATTCTAGGGGTCTAGAATGCAAAAGTAGGAAGTTAAGAAACACCTGGTGTAACAGGCAAATTTGACCTTGGAGTACAGAATGAAACAGGGCAAAGGCTAAGAGAGTTCTGCCAAGAGAATGCACTGGTCATAGCAAACACCCTCTTCCAACAACGCAAGAGAAGACTCTATACATGGACATTACCAGATGGTCAACACTGTAATCAGATTGATTATATTCTTTACAGCCAAAGATGGAGAAACTCTATACAGTCAGCAAAAACAAGACCAGGAGCTGACTGTGACTCAGATCATGAACACTTTATTGCCAAATTCAGACTTAAATTGAAGAAAGTGGAGAAAACCATTAGACCATTCATGTATGACCAAAACCAAATCCCTAACGATTTTACAGTGAAAATGAGGTATAGATGAAAGGGGCTAGATCTGATTGACAGAGTGCCTGATGAACTATGGATGGAGGTTCATGGCATAGTACAGGAGACAGAGATCAAGACCACCCCTAAGAAAAATAAATACAAAAAAGCAAAATGGCTGCCTGAGGAGGCTTTACAATTAGTTGTGAAAAGAAGAGAAGTGAAAAGCCAAGGAGAAAAGGAAAGATATAAATGCAAAGTTCAAAGAATAGCAAGGAGACATAAGAAAGCCTTCTTCATTGATCAGAGCAAAAAAAAAAGAGGAAAACAATAGAATGGGAAAGACTAGAGATCTCTTCAAGAAAATTAGAGAGACCAAGGGAATATATCATGCAAAGATGGGCTCAATAAAGGACAGAAATGGTATGGACCTAACAGAAACAGAAGATACTAAGAAGAGGTGGCAAGAATACACAGAAGAAATGTACAAAAAAGCTCTTCACTACCCAGATAATCACAATGGTGTGATCACTCATCGAGAGCCAGACATCCTGGAATGTGAAGTCAAGTGGGCCTTCGGAAGCAGCACTGCAAACACAGCTAGTGGAGGTGATGGAATTCCAGTTGAGCTATTTCAAATCCTGAAAGATGATGCTGTGAAAGTGTTTCACTCAATATGCCAGAAAATTCAGAAAACTCAGCAGTGGCCACAGAACTGGAAAAGGTCAGTGTTCATTCCAATCCCTAAGAAAGGCAATACCAAAGAATGCTCAAACTACCACACAGTTGTACTCATCTCACACGCTAGTAAAGTAATGCTCAAAATTCTCCAGAACAGGCTTCAACAATATGTGAACCATGAGCTTCCAGATCTTCAAGCTGGTTTTAGAAAAAGCATAGGAACCAAAGGTCAAATTTCCAACATCCACTGGCTCATTGAAAAAGCAGGAGAGTTCCAGAAAAACATCTATTTCAGCTTTTTTGACTGTGCCAAAGCCTTTGATGCTATGGATCACAATAAACTGTGGAAAATTCTGAAAGCAATGGGAATACCAGTCCAAGTGACCTGCCTCTTAAGAAATTTATATGCTGGTCAGGAAGCAACTAACAGTTAAAGCTGGACATGGAACAAGAGAGTGGTTCCAAATAGGAAAAGCTATATATTGTCACCGTGTTTATTTAACCTTTATATTAGACACTACAATTCTGTATCTTTGGCAGATAGTCATGATCATGAAAAAAAGATGCAGAGCATGCCACATTATGAAATTATTTTAGGGCAATGTTCATAGCAAATCAATTTTAACAGCAAAATAATGTTGAAATGTCAGAAATTCATTGGCGTACTATAGAAAAACATATCCAAAGCTTAAAGTCAGTGGGATCTTAGAGTGTTTACCATGGAAGACCTGCTCACAATCCCTGGGAAGTCAAGTACACAGTTTTTAACTAAGACTATGAGAAATAAATTTGTGAGAGGAGCCTCATTATCACTGAAGTTCTCTGTTGACCCTACTTTGTAGGTGAGAAATTAGAGTAACCGCTACCATTGAAGTGAAATCTCTAAATGCAGTGAAAATGATAGAAACTTATAGTATCAGGGGCCAAGCGGTACCTTTCCTTGAACATATACACTTTATAGTAGTGTAAAAGAGACAACATAATCACAGCAGCCATGACAGTTCACAAAGAGGGAAAACAAATGCACGTTGCAGTTAACAGTACATGAAAATGAATGTTGCTCAGTCGTGCCCAACACTTCGACCCCCATCCTGCTAGGCTCCTCTCCCTGAGGCTTCTCCAGGACAGAATACTAGAGTGGGTAGCTGTTTCCTTCTCCAGGGGATCTTCCCAGTCCAGGGAATGAACCCAGGTCTCCTGCACTGCAAGCAGAATCTCTACTATCTGAGCCACCAGGGAAGCCCTAGAGGTACATAGAGATTTCTAAATCAAACTGGGCACGTAGCACTATTTACTTCACTCAGAGGCCAGAACTTTTCTTTATGTGGGTCTGTTCTTCTCCCTGGAAATTGTTACCAATGGTTGTTGACTTTTTCCTCTGGGATTTTGACTCTTTTCTCTGATTCAACTTTTATTTTCTACTAGAAGTGATCCATGTTTGCAGATAAGTAAATTTCCATGCTGTCCAGTAGGAAGATTGGGATTCAGTGATCTCTTTACAAGTTGACTAATTTTCCTTTTAGTCAAAGATGATATAATTGTTTTCTTTACTTTTTAAAAAATCCTTTTTATTAAAGTAAATGAGTATATAAGTTTTTTATATATATATAAAGGAAGTTGTGTTCTGGGCATGAAAATATATATTTTTAAAAATTTTTATTGGAGTAAAGCTGGTTTACAATTTTGTGTTAGTTTCAGGTATACAGCAAAGCAAATCAGTTATATATATACATGTATTAGTTCTTTTTGTTTTGTTTTGTTATTTTAATTTTTTATTGGTGGAAAATTGCTTTGCAATGTTGTGTTAGATTCTGCTATACAACAACACAAATCAGTCATAATTATATACCAGTCCCCTCCCTCTTGATCTTCACTCTCCTCCCCCAATCTCACCCCTATAAGTCATCACAGAGTGCAGGGACAGGCACCCATTTTAAAAATATAAATTTATTTATTTTAATTGGAGGCTAATTACTTTACAATATTTTATTGGTTTTGCCATATATCAACATGATTCCACCATGGGTGTACACTTGTTCCCTATCCTGAACTCCGTTCCCTCCTCCCTCCTCATACCATCCCTCTGGGTCATCCCAGTGCACCATCCTCGAGCATCCTGTATCATGCATTGAGACTGGACTGGCGATTTGTTTCACATATGATAGTATACATGTTTTAATGCCATTCTCCCAAATTATCCCACCCTCTCCCTCTCCCACAGAGTCCAAAAGATTGTTCTATACATCTGTGTCTCTTTTGCTGTCTCACATACAGGGTTATTATTACCATCTTTCTAAATTCCGTATATTTGCATTAGTATACTGTATTGGTATTTTTCTTTCTGGCTTACTTCACTCTGTATAATAGGCTCCAGTTTCATCCATCTCATTAGAACTCATTCAAATGTATTCTTTTTAATGGCTGAGTAATACTCCATTGTGTATATGCACCACTGCTTTCTTATCCATTCATCTGTTGATGGACATATAGGTCGCTTCCATGTCCTGGCTATTATAAACAGTGCTGCAGTGAACATTGGAGTACGTGTGTCTCTTTCAACTCTGGTTTCCTTGGTGTGTTTGCCCAGCAGTGGGATTGCTGGATATAAGGCAGTTCTATGTCCAGTTTTTTAAGGAATCTCCACACTGTTCTCCATAGTGGATGTACTAGTTTGCATTCCCACCAACAGTGTAAGAGGGTTCCCTTTTCTCCACACCCTTTCCAGCATTTATTGCTTATAAAATTTTGGATAGCAGCCATTCGTGAAATGGTACCTCATTTTGGTTTTGATTTGCATTTCTCTGTTAATGAGTGATGTTGAGCATCTTTTTATGTGTTTGTTATTCATCTGTATGTCTTCTTTGGAGAAATGTCCACTAAGGTCTTTGGCAAATTTTTTGATTGGGAAGTTTATTTTTCTGGGATTGAGCTGTAAGAGTTGCTTATATATTTTTGAGATTAATTCTTCATCAGTTGCTTCATTTGCTATTATTTTCTCCCATCATGAAGGCTTTTTCCTTTCTTATAGTTTCCTTTGTTGTGAAGGAACACACATTTTGTTTATTTTTGTTTTATTTCCAATATTCTGGGAGGTGGGTGATAGAGAATCCTGCTGTGATTTATGTTGGAGAGTGTTTTGCCTATGTACTCTTCTAGGAGTTTTATAGTTTCTGGTCTTACATTTAGATCTTTAATATATTTTGAGTTTATTTTCGTGGATGGTGTTAGAAAATGTTTTAGTTTCATTCTTCTACAAGTGGTTGACCAATTTTTCCAGCACTGCTTGTTAAAGAGATTGTCTTTTCCCCATTGTATATTCTTGCCTCTTTTGTCGAAGATAAGGTGTCCACAGGTGTGTGGGTTTATCTCTTGGCTTTCTATTTTTTTCCATTGATCTATATTTCTGTCTCTGTGCCAGTACCATACTGTCTTGATACAATTGTTTAAAAACACTTGAAATCTTCATGAATATAAAGTCATAAAAAATCTACTCAGATAAAAGTCTCAATTAGAAGTATATTTAGGAGAGTAACCCTCTCTCTCTCCTTTGATTGAGATACTGAGTACCTTAGGACAACATCAGATGATTCTTAGGATTTCTCTCTGTCTGGGAGAATCTACGAGTTAAATACTTAAATTTTTCCTACATTTAACAAGGGTTCTTACAGACATATCCTTGATCTGATTTTGTATCTGAGGCTACAATTTATGGGAAAAGCCTTAAATTAGGATTTGATCTTTGGCCCCAGGCTTTAAATAAATCATTAGTTAATTTATTTTTGGGGACTTGTGGACTGGAGAAACTGTAAATAATAAATAGTTTGATTTTTCCATCTTAGTATATCCTTGGTGGAAAACATTTCCTTGAAAAACGAGCAGTCCCTTTTCTAGTTCCACTCACCTATCTATAACTTACACATAGAAAAATAAAACCAGTTGATTTGTTCACTATTTGAACTGCAAAACTATTACTTAAGTATCAAATTCATCCGGTGTATATTTTTGAACCATAATGATTAATTTAACATGTCAACTTGGCTAGACTAGGGTACCAGTCTAAATGATGCTGTGAAAGTATTCTTTATATGTGATTAACATACAAGTCAGTAGATTTTGAATAAAGCATGTT
The DNA here is from genome assembly GCA_006408675.1 of Madoqua kirkii. Lineage (NCBI taxonomy): Eukaryota > Metazoa > Chordata > Mammalia > Artiodactyla > Bovidae > Madoqua > Madoqua kirkii. The sequence goes on from SJYC01066955.1 coordinate 8,039, forward strand.
ATCCTCCACAATGCAGGAAGGCCTCCCAGTCAAGTGAAGGTCTTAAGTGAAAAGACTGAGGTTTTCTAAAGGAAAGGAATTCTGCCTAAAGGTTGTAGTCTATAAATCCTGCCTGAAATTCTAGCCTGCTGAACTGTCCTGCAGATATCAGACTCAAGGCTGCATACAACATCAACTCTAACTTGAATCTCAATCTACAGCCTCCTAAGCTGTCCTATCAATATCAGGCTTACCAGCCTCAACAATTTTGAATTTTTAGTGGCTTAAAACAAGAACCATTTTTCTACATCTCATTGTTCTACCAGGTGACTAAAGGAGGTCAGGTTGGTGGTTTGTCTGCTCTATATAATATCAGCCAGGGCTAAAATCCAGGGAGATGGAGTATTTCCTATTATTGCATATAATTTTAAGAAGAAGGGAGAGGAAGCTACCAGTTGGCATAGAGCCTGGGCTCATGCCATATCTGCCACATTTTATTAGGTGAAAGTTACAGGAGAAGATAAGATTGAAGGGAAGAATCCACCACTCTATGTGCCCAGATGCAGAAAGGGAATTAATGGTGTTCATTGACATAGGGAAAAAATTATAATTGACATTGCTGAATACTCTTCACCATAACAAAATTATTGACATTATAAAAAGGTGAAATAATAAACTTATAAAAACAATATACAAGAAAGAGATGCCTGCTTTCTCCACTATTATCCAATAGTTTGTAGGCCAGAGATAACATAAACAAAAGGGGAAAAAATAAATGTGGCAGATTTTACTTTTTAAAAAAGATTTTAAGATTTCAAAGATTTTTTTAAAAGATGGTTGCAGCAATATTATGTACTCTTCCTACAGTGTAACCTTGATGTTCCTCCTACTGACTGATAGGATTTATATTGTCTTCTGTTGAATATGGGCAGAGCTTTATAACTACATTATCAGATAAAAGATAGTATGCACTTTCAAGGAAAGATACTTTAAAATGTCATGCACTTTTATTTTGTTTTCTTGCAGTTCTCATGTCTGTAAGTCAGTCACTATATTGTGAGAAAGCCCAAGCAGTCACATGTAAATTTTTTGGTTGACAGTCACAGCCAATATTTTCTAGTTGACAGTCAACAGCCACCATCAGCTGCCAAATATGAGAGTGAATGAGTCCTTCCAGATGAGTCCATTTCTTAGCAACTGAGACTACCCCAGCTTTTGAGTATTCCCAGTTGAGCCTACAGATATCTTGAGGGAGAGAAAACTCATCCGTGTTATAACTTTGCCTAATTCATGACCTACTGAATCTGTGAAAATAACAAAATATTTGCTGCTTTAAATTTTAATATTTAAATGACATGTAGCAATAGATAACTGAAATAGTTATCCCTTGAAAAGAAAAATTAAATTAAATTTGCATGTTATACAGTTATATTAACAATAGGTAACTATTTTGTATGTTTTATCCTGGGCTTCCCAGGTGGCTCAGTGATAAAGAATTTGCCTGCCAATGCAAGAGATGCGGGTGTGACCCTGAGTAAGGAAGATCCCCTGGAGAAGGAAATGGCAACCCACTGCAGTATTTTTGCCTGGAAAATCCCATGGACAGGAGTCTGGTGGGCTATGGTCCATAGGGTTGCAAAAAGCTGTACACAAGTTAGCAACTAAATAATAATTCTATATATTATTTAGTTTTTATAGCAACTACATTCATAGGTGTTATCAACTCTCTTTTGACAGGGGAGGTAACTGAATAATTGTATGCTTAAACAAATTCTGAAAAATCAGGAATTGAAAGAGCTGGAATCTGAAGCTAGTTGTTTCACTCCAAAGCATGGACACTTATTGGTTACCCCAATATCCCTTGCCAGAAAACCTAAGAGAAAGGGATGTGAAGACTCCAGAATGGGGGATAAGAGAGAGTAAGTTATAACCTAAAAAATCAGTAGCATTCAACACAGTAGCGTCCAACAAAGGAGGAATAAGGCTGGTGAATTAAGAAATAACACAATGAAGTTTATTGAAAGTAGTGATGGACCCAGTGAATTTCATTATGGCTGAGATTGTGTCCTCAGTAGAAGGTCTTCCTCCCCCCACCCGACTAAATCTAAGCCATTGTAAAAAAAAAACAAAAACAAAAACATCAAACTTTTGTTCTCTTCTCCAGAGGTAACCAGAAAAGAAAGGCAATGCTGACCATTTATCTTTTTCTTCTTAGCATTTTACATATTTACTTTCCATGAATGATGGAAACACAACAGTAATTTTTGTCTATGTCAAGCATGGTTTTGAAAGAGGTAACTATCTTTTAAATATGTGACTCTGCATGTTTCTGAGTGTTTGTGTATTGTGTGCATGTACTTTTATCCTAAACAGATATTGAGAGTCTAAATGCTTGGCTCTTAGTAAAGATAATAATCAAACCTAGAGTTTTGGCTTACACAAATGTGTACATGGGGTAACAATCATTGTGTTCAGTTTGAGCTATATGTATTTGCAGGGTTTTTATTATATCACAGTGGAGTTACCAGATAATAATTGAAAAATATAAATTATAGTAGAAATGATTGGATCAATGTGTATATGATAATAAATGCAACTCATTTTATCTATTTATCAGTTATCTCAAATATAAACATTTCATATGTTACATTCCATACACCTATGAAGTTGCTTTAATGAAATTCTGAAATCAATATTTTTATTTCAGTCAATGTGTATATTTAAGTAAAAAAGAGGGAGTTCACGCTTGGATAAGTATTATAATAATCTACTTGAGGTTCAGTAAGGAAAACATAATCCCTTCTAGGCATTTCAAACAGGATAATCTGATCAGAAAAATATGTGCTTACAAAATAAGATGGAGGAATTAAAGTCAAAAGAGGAAGAAAGGTGCTGTGAGCTGTCAGTTTTGCCACTCATCACTATTTTTTAAGGACACCAGTAAGTTACTTTTGCCATGTTATTTACTGTCACTGCCTAGACTGAGAACTACAAGAAATCCCACCTATGCAGTTGTCTGCAGCACCAAGACAAATAATTTGCAAAGGAATTCCTAGTTGTTAAAATATTCTTGGAAGCCCATGTGGCTGTTTGTCACTACTGGAGAAAGATGGATGATTTCTGTTTCCCTTTGGCCTTTTAGAATGTGTGTAAAGGGAGCTCACTGGAAAAAAAAAAATGGTTATCACATCTCAGTACCTGAAGACGAAGCATTCTGTGATAATGGGGAGATAATGGGGAGAACACTGGAGAAAGTAAACATAAACTCTGAGTTCAAATAACCAAAATGGCTACATTAAAAGAATTTGTTCTCTCAAGATTTTAATTTACACTGAGATTATGAGCACATCTTAATATCTGCTTTCTAAATGATTATCGTTCTGTGTATTCTTGCCACCTTTTTTTAATATCTTCTGCTTCTGTTAGGTCCATATCATTTCTGTCCTTTATTGAGCCCATCTTAGCATGAAGTGTTCCCTTGGAATCTCTAATTTTCTTGAAGAGATCTCTAGTCTTTCCTATTCTATTGTTTTCCTCTATTTCTTTGCATTGATCTCTGAGAAAAGCTTTCTTATCTCCTTGCTATTTTTTGGAACTCTGCATTCAAATGGGTATATCTTTCCTTTTCTCTTTTGCTTTTCACTTGTCTTCTTTTCACAGCTATTTGTAAGGCCTCCTCAGACAGCCATTTTGCTTTTTGGCATTTCTTTTCCTTAGGGATGCTCTTGATCCCTGTCTCCTGTACACTGTTACAAACCTCCGTCCATAGTTCATCATACATTCTGTCTATCAGATCTAGACTCTTAAATCTATTTCTCACTTTCACTGTATAAACATAAGGGATTTCATTTAGGTGATACTGAATGGTCTAGTGGTTTTTCCCACTTTCTTTAATTTAAGTCAGTAAATTTGGAAAGCTCAAGAGTTGCTATGAGACTAGAAAAGGTCAGTTTTCATTCCAATCCCTACGAAAAGCAATGCCAAAGAATGCTTAAACTACCACACAATTGCTCATCTCACACGCTAGTAAGGTAATGCTCAAAATTCTCCAAGCCAGGCTTCAGCAATATGTGAACTGTGAACTTCTATGTTCAAGCTGGTTTTAGAAAGGACAGAGGAACCAGAGATCAAATTGCAAAACATCTGCTGGATTACTGAAAAAGCAAGAGAGTTCCAGAAGAACATCTATTTCTGCTTTATTGACTATGCCAAAGCCTTTGACTTTGTGGATCACAATAAACTGTGGAAAATTCTGAAAGAGATGGGAATACCTCTTGAGAAACCTATATGCAGGCCAGGAAGCAACAGTTAGAACTGTGCATGGAAGAAGAGAGTGGTTCCAAGTAGGAAAAGGAGTACGTCAAGGCTGAATATTGTCAGCCTGCTTATTTAACTTCTATGCAGAGTATATCATGAGAAACACTGGGTTGGAGGAAGCGCAAGCTGGAATCAACACAGCCAGGAGAAACATCAGTCACCTCAGATATGCAGCTGCCACCACCTTTATGGCAGAAAGTGAAGAAGAACTAAAAAGCTTCTTGATGAAAGTAAAAGAGGAGAGTGAAAATATTGGCTTAAAGCTCAACATTCAGAAACCTGAGATCATGGCATCTGGTCTTATTATTTCATGGCAAATAGATGAGGAAACAGTGGAAACAGTTTGAGACTTCATTTTTGGGGGGCTCCAAAATCACTGCAGATGGTGACTGCAGCCACGAAATTAAAACACACTTACTCCTTGAAAGGAAAATTATGACCAACATAGATAGCATATTAAGAAGCAGAGATACTACTTTGTCAGCAAAGATCTGTCTAGTCAAGGCTATGGTTTTTCCAGTGGTCATGTATGGAAATGAGATTTGGACTATAAAGAAAACTGAGCGCCCAAGAATTGATGCTTTTGAACTGTGGTGTTGGAGAAGACTCTTGAGAGTCCCTTGGACTGCAAGGAGATACAACCAGTCCATCCGAAAGGAAATCGGTTCTAAATGTTCATTGGAATGACTGATGTTAAAGCTGAAACTCCAATATTTTGACCAGCTGATACGAAGAGCTGACTCATTTTAAAGACCCTGATGTTGGGAAAAATTGAAGGCAGGAGGAGAAGGGGATGACAGAGGATGAGATGGTTAGCTGTCATCACCAATTCAATCATCACCAAGATGAATGGGTAAACACCGGGAGTTGGTGATAGACGGGGAGGCCTGGCTTGCTGTGGTTCATGGGGTCTCAAGGAGTTGGACATGACTGAGCGACTGAACTGAACTGAAATGATTATTCTCTCTTTCATGTTGTAGCTATACTTAGAGAGAGATGGGGTTAAAACAATAAAATGAAATTGGAACCAATCATAATTTTAGCAGTCTTGACATGAGGTTGGAACTTCAGCTAACATACTGTAGAGGACAGGAGTTGAGGAATTGGAAGTTTGAACCTGCACCTAGAGGCCAACCAGTATAAGGGGTGGGAGGTAGGGCTGTGTACAGTGTAGTGATTTGTTCTGTTAACCAAACAATGTTCAATGCTCAGTTATCCCATTGTGTTAGTACATAGCATATGGATGAAGAACAAATTGTCATTTGTCCTACCAATTCAACATTTATCTCAAATGTCTACTCCTCCAGCCTACACTGTCCTCCTAGAGCCACCCAATCTGTCCTTTAGACTATATCTCTATGCCTATTTCCAAAATAATGTGTGATACTTTCCTCACATTTGCTATATTTCTATTTCCATGTGTATGCTTTTTTTCTTTAGACAAGAACTCTTTGAATTTAAAGATCATGCCTTGTTTCACCCTGGTGAGTTCAATTTAGAAGTAGCAAGATCTAGAGTGTGAAATAGGTAACCTATGGCAGAAACTCACTTCAAGAACTAGATGAAAGATCTTGGAGAGAGAAAAGGGAGAGAAAGAGAGGATAAGAAGGATTCATAGTATGTGTGTGTGTTGGGTGGTGGTGTGGAGGTGACAGGTGCATTATAGTTTCAAGCTTGTGCAAACTCTTAGAGCTTATTGCTGGAAGGCAAAGATATTTTATGTGAAATTAAATTGAATCAATATTAAAGAATCTTTTCTAACTTAATAAATGTATAGTATTCCCCTCTTGGCCATAACAGGCCAGTCTTTCCTCTATGCTGTTTCCTGACATGTAATACTTAATTGCTATTATTGCTTATAATCTTCTACGTTTTATTATAATTTAGGACCCATGTGTTCTATGGGCCACAAAAATAGGTTGTTTTTTACTTATCTCCTCAACACTTAACACAGTGCCTACAGTTTACAGGATGTCCTTGTGGCCATCCATGTTGAATTTTAGGAGAAAAGAGTGAATGGATATGATATAATTTTAATCAGTTTTGAATTATTCATGTTTTAAGCAGGCTTCCATTACATACAAGCATACACTTTGGAAAAAAAATGCAGAAATTGGCAACACATCTGGTAATGGACTTATTACAATATTAAAATATCAATTTTCACTACCATCTATGCTAGAAAAATGGTTAATAATATTTATTTTGAAGTTGCCATTACACCATTGCCATTGGAATCTGACAAACTAAACAGAAGTTCTAATGGATAGTCTAGCTCTCTTAATCACCTGTTTCAAAAGGACACATTAGAACATCTCAACTAAGAAAGAGTGAGACTTCAGTTTTTAAGCACTGAACTGGACATATATAAGTTATAGATAAGGCAAAATAGAATGAAGATTTTGGAAAAGATATTTCACAGGAAAAAATGATGTCCCCTCCACGCAAATTTACAGAAAAATAATAATTTGAGAGTAATTAAACATATACCTATGCACACATGAGTTCACATATAGTTTTGAAAATTACATCTTATTTTAAAAATCTGTGTTTGATAAGTTAACAGGAGAGTTTATGAAGCAAGTGTTTTACAGAAGCAGTCAGGATAAAAATATGTGTATTTAAGATAATTAGGAGATCAGTCTCAAATAAATTTAAAATTTCCAGCAAATCTGACTTGTACTTCAGGTGACCTTTACAATGAGAGAGAAATGAGAAATGAGCCTGTTAGCCATTTTGATTCTGTGGTGTGAGAACTCTGATTTCTAAAGAAAGCATAATAAATGCACCTTTGATGCCATTAGCGTATCATTTACATATTTATGCTAATATTTGTTTTTCATAGTCATATAAAAGATATGTAGAACTGACAGTGTTGTTTAAACTAAAGATGTCATTCCCAAACTATATTATATGTATACTTTATTATACATACACACACATATACACACTACAAATGTATTATTAAGAGAAACTATGCATATAGTAATATATTAATATATAATAATATTAATATAATAGTATATAAGAATATAAACAAATATAGAAATGTATTTGGGGGGGCTACACCCATGGCTTGTGGTATCTTAGTTCCCCTACCAGGATTTGAACTTGTGGCTTCTGCAGAGAGTGGAGTCCTAAATGTTGGACCACCAGGGAATTCCCATAAATCTATATTTTTCTGAATTTGGAAAACCTTTGGATGTAACTTCCTGGACAAATGGGCCACCTGCATATTGTAGTCTACAGTGTCCTCATGGTTCTCTTTGATAAGAATTTAAATATTACTTCTCTATTTGACCAATTCTCCTACTTATTCCTGTTCTGTTATAATTATATTTCTTATTCTGTCCGCCTTTCTATCTCAACTTCTCGGCTTCAGATAAAAGGACCTGAAAATGGATTTGAGGGCAGACTCCAAATCTAACATACAATTCTGAACTACTAATGCAATTTGTATTTGAAAGGACAATAATAATAATAATAATAAAGAAAAATAATTAGACTTGAGTTCTTTTCCCCCATTACTATATATCAGATCATTTAATATACTTTGTGGATGAGAAAATGGGAGAAGCTTATAATATTTAAGAAGAGCTTTCTAACTAAGGTCATTATAGGTCCCTTTCTGAGCAATAAATAATTATGTAACATGAGATACTCAATTTTCTGACCTTGCATTTTAATATTAAAAATGTTTTAAAATTCTGCAAAGGAAATTTTAATTACCATTTTTTTAATTGACAAGTATATCATGTATACCATGGTTCTATGGCATTAATAAAACCTGTATGAATTATATGAGATGAGAAAAAAGTTCTTATTAGATTTGATGAAAAGACATCTAAGTAGTGTCACAGTTAGTGTGACTCTAGCATTTGTGGAAGACAAGGAGAACAATGCGACAGCACAGGAAGTAAGGGGAAGGGGACAGGGAGTGATGTCAGAGAGGTTGTCGTCAGCAACATTTAGGAGGCCTGGTAGATTTTTGTAAGCATTTGGAATTTTAAGCATAATTGGAAGTCATGACAAAGATGAGACTGAGAGAATTTCCTAATCATATTAATTAAAAATTAATTTTAGAAATATTCCTTCAAAACATTACTTCCATGTAACATATATACTTATGCATATATACTGTAAATGTACATACATATGCACATGCATATGTGTTGTAAATATGTATATTAAAATATATTTTCTTATATTTTTGATTAATTTCAACTCTGAACATTATATTATATATGGAGAAAATCTGTTGGTATATTAGCTTCAAGGGCAAAGACAACCAAGTATCCTTTAAGATGAGTTACTGCTGTCTTTTCCCATCTGTAGTATAAAAATAATAATTCTTATCTCCTATGATTGTGGCAAGAAGGGATCAAAATTTGATTCAATGCTAAAGTACTCATCTGGCTGGATATTTTTTCTTTCATTTGTTTACTTCTTCCTTACTGTCTTCTCTTTATTCCTCATTCACCTTATCTTCTTTTCTTATTGTTCTTCATCTCTTCTTTTAGCTTTTTTAGGAATGAATAGATAACTTATGAAATGAGTACCACTAGCAAACACAAGCATCACTAAACTCTATGCCAAAATGAAAGGTTATTGCAGAATCCTAAATATAGCACCTGAGTTCTTTATACCTTCAAGAAATGAAAAAAAGGTTTACATGAAATGAGTTTTCATCTGTCTTCACACTTATGTAGAAGTTTCCTCCTTGGCAAAGTATAATGATATTCCTATATATTTAACTAACCTTTTCACATATCCTTTGGTAGAAAGAATGAATAAAACATATAAATACATAAAACCAAGCATCATACACTAGGAGAGAGCATTAATAAAAGTAGCAGTAATATCCTGTGAAAAGAAAATCCTTAACCCATTCTTCCTAACTCAGTTCATTATGGTCATAGATGCCTGCTATGGAACTTACTAATAGCACATTATCAAAATATTTTTTAAAAAGTTGTGTTCCATAAGTATGTATCCCGAAGACAGTCTGTAGCAATCATGATAAATCAGGATTATAGGCCTCATGGAAAACTTCACTGTTTGTTAATGAGAAAGATTTTTTTTTTTTAATGGATCACCATGTTTCAGCTTCTACATAAGACAAGGGGAAACCATGAGGGCAAAAAGGAATAATGTGATTATATTTTAGTGGTTATATTGTCAGAGGTGACTGTGTATTCTCTGAACCACCAAACTTCATTAAATGGTTTCAAATGAAAATGCTGAGAGCACATTATGTTTTGAGGATTTCTAAAACATCTGAGAAAATACACTGGAAAGACACTATATAGTGGGAAGTATGTAGCTTAACAATTTAAGCTAGTAAAAATTCCTTGAGATTAAGACTCAGGAAGTTTCTTCACTGAACTTTTATTGTTGCCATTGCTGCTTACATGCACATTGTTTCTCATATTACAAAAGAACATCAATAAAAAAGAGTATTAAAAATATACAGATGAGTTATTTTTCATACTATTGTTTTATGGCATTCCTTTATTTGTTTTGACATTACTGATTGATCAGATTCAATTAGTTCAAAAACAAAAAAAAAATTTAAATGTCCTTACCATCATAAAATGACCAATAATGTTCCTTCAAACATTTATTCAAAATTATGTTAATTCCCTTAATTCCCTGTGTCATATGAAGTACAGTGACTTCATAAAATCAGATCTCATCAATTCTGTGAATTTTGTCTCTATGCTTCTAATGCTTACCTGTCATTCTAGATAGACTCAGATTTGTCTTTAGACTTTGCACTTATCTCTTATTCATAATATTTAATGACGCACAAAAAAATGTGCAACAAAACTCATCATAGCCACCATTTGTCTATGTCCAACTCATTATCTATTAGAAATTCATATGTCAAGTCTCTTCATATTTATGTACATTTATTATTATTATTTATTATTGTTTTGCCCTAGTCCTCTTTCTTTCTTTGTTCATTCTTTCCTTTCTTACCCTTTGTCTTAATATCCCCATATGGAGGTATTTTGACAAGCTATCTTTTAATCAGTGACATTCACTTACTGAATATATATATATATATATATATATATGTACGGTCTTTTGAAAATATGCTACAAGCATCTTCTCCATATGAATGCATTTTTACTCGTCTCTCTCACTCCAGAAAATCCAAGGCGAACACAGAAATACTGGACACCAAAAAACAGTTTCCCAGAAGAGAAGGAAAGTGCCAGAGAGGTGTTTCCTTTTTTTAAAAAATGTCCTAATTATGTGAGATATTTAATGCAATACTGCTAAGTCACTTCAGTGGTGTCCGACTCTGTGTGACCCCATAGACGGCAGCCCACCAGGCTCCCCCGTCCCTGGGATTCTCCAGGCAAGAACATTGGAGTGAGTTGCCATTTCCTTCTCCAATGCATGAAAGTGAAAAGTGAAAGTCAAGTCGCTCAGTCGTATCCGACTCTTAGTGACCCCATGGACTGCAGCCCACCAGGCTCCTCTGCCCATGGGATTTTTCCAGGTAAGAGTACTGGAGTGGGGTGCCATTAATGCAATACTACCTAGGAAAAAACCTTGGAAAAATGAAGCTGTCTGCAATATTTTTCTTTACATGCAAGGTTGAGAATTGAGAGAATTTAGACAATTGTCGAAATACCTAGTCCCGACAACTATTTCACTAGAAACTGGATGAGAATGAGCAAAATTATATGTGAATGTGTGATTTTAAACTTGCTTTTCTTATCTGAACATATCTTTTGAATCTTCTTTACACAGTATAATAGTAGATAAAACCTCAACATGGAAGAATCATTTTAAGTTCACTTTCAAGTAAACTGAATGAACACTGGTAGAGCACAAATTTGGCTTAGATGATATTCTTCTTGCCCTAGCTTGGAAAGTTGCCTCATACTTTTATTTTTTGCCTCTAAGTTCTTGGTTAATATTTTGCTTCTTCAAGGAGAGAGGATTTTTAATGACAAGTAAGGGTCTTGGATTAATTTTTGTACATTTCATAGTGCTCACTACTTTTCCTGGTTTTAATTATAATTATGTCAATTTGTTACATTTACTCTATAATTACAATAACTGCTCTGCATTTATTTTTAGTACAGTTCAGAGAGGAGTTGAAAAGTTTGTGTACACTGTATGTTAATGACACTAAAAAAGTACATAGAGTCAGTGTGTATTTTCTCAGTGGAATTACACATTAAGAAACCTCTCAGGTATGGAAATAAAGGTAAGAAATGTGTTGCTAAATTTGAATTATGAAATCAAATATTCACATTTCATAGCATGAGAGGAAATCTGATTTGCAATGTAGGTGTAGAGTATAGTGTGCTCTTCCTTACCAACACTGTGGCTCAAATAGCTAGTTACATAACATTTAAGAATCACTGGTACTTGAATTAGGTAGGCTTTGAAAGTATTTTCCTTTTTGGAAACAGAGGTATAGGAGTAATATCCTGTGAAAAGAAAATCCTTAACCCACTCTTCCTAACTCAGTTCATTATGGTCATAGATGCCTGCTATGGAACTTACTAATAGCACATTATCAAAATATTTTTTAAAAAGTTGTGTTCCATAAGTATGTATCCCGAAGACAGTCTGTAGCAATCATGATAAATCAGGATTATAGGCCTCATGGAAAACTTCACTGTTTGTTAATGAGAAAGATTTTTTTTTTTTAATGGATCACCATGTTTCAGCTTCTACATAAGACAAGGGGAAACCATGAGGGCAAAAAGGAATAATGTGATTATATTTTAGTGGTTATATTGTCAGAGGTGACTGTGTATTCTCTGAACCACCAAACTTCATTAAATGGTTTCAAATGAAAATGCTGAGAGCACATTATGTTTTGAGGATTTCTAAAACATCTGAGAAAATACACTGGAAAGACACTATATAGTGGGAAGTATGTAGCTTAACAATTTAAGCTAGTAAAAATTCCTTGAGATTAAGACTCAGGAAGTTTCTTCACTGAACTTTTATTGTTGCCATTGCTGCTTACATGCACATTGTTTCTCATATTACAAAAGAACATCAATAAAAAAGAGTATTAAAAATATACAGATGAGTTATTTTTCATACTATTGTTTTATGGCATTCCTTTATTTGTTTTGACATTACTGATTGATCAGATTCAATTAGTTCAAAAACAAAAAAAAAATTTAAATGTCCTTACCATCATAAAATGACCAATAATGTTCCTTCAAACATTTATTCAAAATTATGTTAATTCCCTTAATTCCCTGTGTCATATGAAGTACAGTGACTTCATAAAATCAGATCTCATCAATTCTGTGAATTTTGTCTCTATGCTTCTAATGCTTACCTGTCATTCTAGATAGACTCAGATTTGTCTTTAGACTTTGCACTTATCTCTTATTCATAATATTTAATGACGCACAAAAAAATGTGCAACAAAACTCATCATAGCCACCATTTGTCTATGTCCAACTCATTATCTATTAGAAATTCATATGTCAAGTCTCTTCATATTTATGTACATTTATTATTATTATTTATTATTGTTTTGCCCTAGTCCTCTTTCTTTCTTTGTTCATTCTTTCCTTTCTTACCCTTTGTCTTAATATCCCCATATGGAGGTATTTTGACAAGCTATCTTTTAATCAGTGACATTCACTTACTGAATATATATATATATATATATATATATGTACGGTCTTTTGAAAATATGCTACAAGCATCTTCTCCATATGAATGCATTTTTACTCGTCTCTCTCACTCCAGAAAATCCAAGGCGAACACAGAAATACTGGACACCAAAAAACAGTTTCCCAGAAGAGAAGGAAAGTGCCAGAGAGGTGTTTCCTTTTTTTAAAAAATGTCCTAATTATGTGAGATATTTAATGCAATACTGCTAAGTCACTTCAGTGGTGTCCGACTCTGTGTGACCCCATAGACGGCAGCCCACCAGGCTCCCCCGTCCCTGGGATTCTCCAGGCAAGAACATTGGAGTGAGTTGCCATTTCCTTCTCCAATGCATGAAAGTGAAAAGTGAAAGTCAAGTCGCTCAGTCGTATCCGACTCTTAGTGACCCCATGGACTGCAGCCCACCAGGCTCCTCTGCCCATGGGATTTTTCCAGGTAAGAGTACTGGAGTGGGGTGCCATTAATGCAATACTACCTAGGAAAAAACCTTGGAAAAATGAAGCTGTCTGCAATATTTTTCTTTACATGCAAGGTTGAGAATTGAGAGAATTTAGACAATTGTCGAAATACCTAGTCCCGACAACTATTTCACTAGAAACTGGATGAGAATGAGCAAAATTATATGTGAATGTGTGATTTTAAACTTGCTTTTCTTATCTGAACATATCTTTTGAATCTTCTTTACACAGTATAATAGTAGATAAAACCTCAACATGGAAGAATCATTTTAAGTTCACTTTCAAGTAAACTGAATGAACACTGGTAGAGCACAAATTTGGCTTAGATGATATTCTTCTTGCCCTAGCTTGGAAAGTTGCCTCATACTTTTATTTTTTGCCTCTAAGTTCTTGGTTAATATTTTGCTTCTTCAAGGAGAAGGATTTTTAATGACAAGTAAGGGTCTTGGATTAATTTTTGTACATTTCATAGTGCTCACTACTTTTCCTGGTTTTAATTATAATTGTGTCAATTTGTTACATTTACTCTATAATTACAATAACTGCTCTGCATTTATTTTTAGTACAGTTCAGAGAGGAGTTGAAAAGTTTGTGTACACTGTATGTTAATGACACTAAAAAAGTACATAGAGTCAGTGTGTATTTTCTCAGTGGAATTACACATTAAGAAACCTCTCAGGTATGGAAATAAAGGTAAGAAATGTGTTGCTAAATTTGAATTATGAAATCAAATATTCACATTTCATAGCATGAGAGGAAATCTGATTTGCAATGTAGGTGCAGAGTATAGTGTGCTCTTCCTTACCAACACTGTGGCTCAAATAGCTAGTTACATAACATTTAAGAATCACTGTTACTTGAATTAGGTAGGCTTTGAAAGTATTTTCCTTTTTGGAAACAGAGGTATAGGCAAATTGTCTCATGTAAGAGTCCTTAGCTTTCTTAGCACAGCTGTCAGAGTATGACATTAAGGACTAACAAGAAATATTGAATTTACTTGTTTCTTTTCCTCTAAGATGTAGAAGACATTAAGAGACTTCAGATGTTCCAAATTGAATGGGGAAATATATATCTTGAACTCACAATGGTTCAGTGAATAATTACACCTTGGTTCTTCTGCTGTCTTACATGTATATGACCTTGTATATGTTACTACATATTTCTGAACTTTGAAGTTCTAAGTTGTCTAATATAGTCATGACAGAATATAACAGGGATTAAATAAGTCAATGCATGTGAAGCTATTCACATGTGTTGTTAATACTGTATAGATTAGTTCTTGACACATTTAATTCTTAATTTCTATTAAAATACCTATCACTGATATTATTCATCTCATTATTTAAAAACCTTAAAAAAAGAATCAATCTTGTTTACAGTAGTAAAGACAAAGGCTTCATTTCTGATGTTTGACCACTTTCAACTTTCAGGCTCCTTCCTTCCCTTCACCTTTTACTCACAACTGAATAAAGTTGTAAGAAAGCTGCCTGCTCCATCTCTTGGTGCTGGTGGAAAGTTCAAATAATGTGTGTCCAGTCTGGACAGGAAACCTTTACTCTTTCTCCATCTTATAACAATAACTAAAACCAGAGTCAACCTTCCTCAGTGATGTTTCCTGTTTTACTCCAGACCAAACTTGAGACCTTTTGCTTGAAAATCTTTACATGTTTACTGTATGAATAATTAGGTTTCTTTCATATCTATTTGCATTGTCTTTCACCCCAATATCCACATAAATTACTGGGGTGGGAATAAGGACACAGAGGTTAAGTGGTTGCCTGACATACAGCACGAGGTACCCAAATAAAACATGTGCTCTATGTGGCCAGCACAGTAGCTGGTTCTCCATAGCATTGCCTAGGAGTTTGGACTGTGCAGTAAATTGCTTAACATGTAGAGACAGCAAGATTTTCAAATCTTATTCCCCTCTTAATAGGATTTTGGTGGTACCTACATACTGATGATTCAAAAGTAGAAACCAGTTATGTTACAGCAAACTAATTATGCTAGGCTAAATATTATGCTTATCATGAAGATAATAATGGTGAGCAAGATTAAGACTCTATATTTATATGTTCCATATGGCCTAATGAGGTAGATAGAATAATAAATGGTTAAAGCAAGGTATGGTATATGCTATAATAGGGTTATTATAGTGTGTTTAAAGAAATCATATCGGGATATCTCATACAGCCTGGAAATACTGAGAAGATTAAGAAAAAGACTCAGTAGAGAAGGAGAGGGCAACATGATCTGAGAGAATAGCATTGATGTATGCTAAAACAGATGACCAGTGCCAGTTCCATGCATGAAGCAGGGCACCCAAAGTTGAGCTCTTGGAAAATCTAGAAGGATAGGGTAAGGAGGGAGGTTCAGGATGCAGAGGACACATATTTACCTATGACTGATTCATGTTGATGTATGGCAAAAATCATCACAATATTGTAAAGTAATTATCCTCCAATTAAAATTAATTAATTTAAAAAAGAATCTCTTAGAAAAAACTCTTAGAAGAAATAGAGCAGCCCTCATAGTCAAAAAAAGAGTCCAAAATGCAGCACTTCGATGCAGTCTCAAAAATGACAGAAAGATCTCTGTTTATCTCCAAGGCTAACCATTCAACATCATGGTAATCCAAGTCTATGCCCTGACCAGTAATGCTGAAGAAGCTGAAGTTGAACGGTTCTATGAAGACCTACAAGACCTTCTAGAATTAACATCACAAAATGATGCCCTTTTTCTTATAGGGGATTGGAACGCAAAAGTAGGAAGTCAAGAAACACCTGGAGTAACAGGCAAATTTGGCCTTGAAGTACAGAATGAAGCAGGGCAAAGGCTAATAGAGTTTTGCCAAGAGAAAGGATTGGTCATAGCGAACACCCTCTTCCAACAACACAAGAGAAGACTCTACATATGGACATCACCAGATGGTCAGCACTGAAATCAGATCAATTATATATTTGCAGCCAAAGATGGAGAAGCTCTATACAGTCAGCAAAACAAAACTGGAGCGGACTGTGGCTCAGACCATGAACTCCTTATTGCCAAATTCAGACTTAAACTGAAGAAAGTAGGGAAAACCACTAGACTATTCAGATATGACCTAAATCAAATCCTTAATGATTATATAGTGGAAGTGAGAAATGGATTTAAGGGACTTGATCTGATAGTGTGCCTGATGAACTGTGGACCGAGGTTCATGACATTGTACAGAAGTCAGGGACCAAGACCATCCCCATGGAAAAGAAATACAAAAAAGCAAAATGGCTGTCTGGGGAGGTCTTACAAATAATTGTGAAAAGAAGAGAAGCCAAAAGCAAAGAAGAAAAGGAAAGATATAAGCATCTGAATGCAGAGTTCCAAAGAATAGCAAGGAGAGATAAGAAAGCCTTCCTCAGTGATCAATGTAAAGAAATAGAGGAATACAACAGAATGGAAAAGACTAGAGATCTCCTCAAGAAAATCAGAGATACCAAGGGAACATTTCATGCAAAGTGAAATGAAGTGAAGTTGCTCAGCCGTGTCCGACTCTTTGCGATGACATGGACTGTATCTCGCCAGGCTCCCCCATCCATGGCATTCTTCAAGCATGAATACTGGAGTGGGTTACCATTTCCTTCTCCAGGGGATCTTCCGGACCCAGAGATCGAACCCAGTTCTCCTGCATTGGATGCAGACGCTTTAACCTCTGAGCCACCAGGGAAGAGGGCTCAATAAAGGACAGAAATTGTATGGACCTAACAGAAGCAGAAAATAAGAAGAGATGGCAAGAATACACAGAAAACAATTTTTTGTACAAAGAAGATCTTCAGGACCCAGATAATTATGATGATGTGATCACTCACCAAGAGCCAGACATCCTGGAATGTGAAGTCAAGTGGGCTACTTAGGAAGCATCACTACAAACAAGCTAGTAGGGGTGATGGAATTCCAGTTGAGCTATTTCAAAATCTAAAAGATAATGATGAGAAAGTGTTGCACTCAATATGCCAGCAAATTTGGAAACTCAGCAGTGGCCACATGACTGGAAAAGGTCAGTTTTCATTCCAGTCCCTAAGAAAGGCAATGCCAAAGAATGCTCAAACTACCGCACAATTGTACTCATCTCACACACTAGTAAAGTAATGCTCAAAATTCTCCAGGCCAGGCTTCAACAATATGTGAACAGTGATGTTCAAGGTGGTTTTAGAAAAGGCAGAGTAACCAGAGATCAAATTGCCAACATCCACTGGCTCATTGAAAAAGCAAGAGAGTTCCAGGAAAACATCTATTTCAGCTTTATTGACTTCTGCCAAAGCCTTTGACTGTGTGGATCACAATAAACTGGAAAATTTTGATAGAGATGGGAATACCAGTCCATCTCACCTACTCTTGAGAAATCTATATGCAGGTCAGGAAGCAGCAATTTGAACTGGACATGGAATAACAGACTGGTTCCAGATAGGAAAAGGCATACATCAAGGCTGTATATTGTCTCTCTGATTATTTAACTAATATGGAGAGTACATCATGAGAAATGCTGGGCTGGATGAAGCACAAGCTGGAATCAAGATTGCTGGAAGAAATATCAATAACCTCAGACATACAGATGACACCACCCTTATGGCAGAAAGTGAAGAAAAACTAAAGAACCTCTTGATGAAAGTGAAAGAAGAAAGTGAAAATGTTGGCTTAAAGCTCAACATTCAGAAAACAGATTATGGCATCCTATCCTATCATTTCACAATAAAAAAAATGTAGAAATAGTGGAAACAGTTGCAGACTTTATTTGGGGGGGGGGGGACTCCAAAAGCATTGCAGATGGTGACTGCAGCCATGAAATTAAAAGATGCTTGTTCCTTGGAAGAAAAGCTATGACAAACCTAGACAGCATATTAAAAAGCAGAGACATTGCTTTGCCGACAAAGGTCCATCTAGTCAAGGTTATGGTTTTTCAAGTAGTCATGTATGGATGTGAGAATTGTACTATAAGGAAAGGTAAACACTGAAGAATTGATGCTTTTGAACTGTGGTGTTGGAAAAGACTCCTGAGAGTTCTTTAGCCTGTAAGGAGATCCAACCAGTCCATTCTAAAGGAAATCAGTCCCGAATGTTCATTGGAAGGAATACTTTGTTTAGCCACCTGATGCAAAGAGCTGACTCATTTGAAAAGACCCTACTGCTGAGAAAGATTGAAGGCAGAAGGAGAAGGGGACAATAGAAGATGAGATGGTTAGATGACATCACCAATTCAATGGACATGAGTTTGAGTAAACTCTGGGAGTTGGTGATGGACAGGGAGGCCTGGCGTGCTGGAGTCCATGGTGTCATAAAAAGTCAGACACTACTGCGCGACTGAATTGAACTGAACTGAATTTTAAAAATAAATACATTTTTAAAAAGACAAAAAAAAATAAAATTCTTTCCTTTAAGCAAAAAATAAAATATAAATTAAAAAATAAAAATTTAACTTTAAAAAAAGAAAGAAAGAAAATGTGTAGGTGAAAAGCTAGGAGTGGTGGAATAGAGTATTCCAAAAGGAGGAATGAGGTTTACAAATACCTTGAGGCCAAAAAGGGTATTGGTTATCCATATGTCCAGATTTAAGACAAGCTAGATTCCCAGCTATTGTACTGATGTGATTGTTAATTATGCCCACATGAGTGTGTCTTGGGTGCATGCATGCTAAAGTTCCTCAGTTGTGTCTGACTCTTTGTGACCCTATGGACTCTAACCCACCAGGCTTCTCTGTCCATGTTATTCTCCAGGCAAGAATACTGGAGTGGCTTGTCATGTCCATCTCCAGGGGATCTTCCCCACCCAGGGATCAAACCTACATCACCCGCATTGCAGTCAGATTTATTGCTGAGCCGCCAGGAAAGCTTGATTGTGTCTGGATCTCACAAAAAACGTATATAGTTACCCAAGTCAGCTGAACTGAAACATCAAGTAGCTTGGTATGTATTTAATCTTAGACATAATTTCCTTCTTAAGCCTTACTATTTTTTTTAATCCTAGAATAAAGCAAATTAAAAAATGTTCTAGTCAAGTGAAAGCCATGATTGTAAATAAAATTGATGCCCAACAAGCTTCTCTTAACCATAAATAACTTATTTCTTCAGAAGGAACAACTCACATCTTTCAGTATTTTTTGTTTTCCTGTGCTCCTTTCATATGTCTCTTATTTAAAAAGGTTCTTCCCTAACATGGTCACTATAAATCTTATTAAAATAACTTTTTATTATGTTTCCAACTCACTGCAAAAAAAAAAAAAAACAGTAAAGAAAGAAAGTGAGAAAGAAAGAGGGAAGGAGGGAGGAATAAGAGAAGAGAAACAAAGAACGATAACCTGTTATATTTTACTAAATGCCTGGTTACTGAAGAGTTAGTTCATCTTTTATTTCTATATCTCTAATGAAGGAGTAAAGGATCTTGAAAAGTTCAAGTTCTCCTTTATATTCTTAGCTCTTTCTGTCTTATTATGACTAAAGCTGGAGAGAATTGTTTCTTGAGAGAAACTTCAGTTTAGAGAAAATTCAAGAATGAAAAAGATGCTGCATGTTCCCATGAAAGATAAGTCTTGTTTATATCTGATCTTTTGGCCTAAGTTAATGTTTATTAAGAGATGCTATATAAAGTTCAT
>SJYC01066959.1:0-14098 GCA_006408675.1 Madoqua kirkii
GAGGCAAATGAAAAGGAGAGAGACAGATCCAGCCAATAACCACTTCCCTAAGTATTCTCCACTGTCTTGAACACACAGAGATTCACAGAGTTGGGTAGAGAAAAGAAGTGGAAGGGAGGAGACAAAGGCAACCTGGTGGAGAAAAAGAAGAGTCCAAAGGAGAAGAGATCAGTCAAGCCAATAATCTTGCTCTCAAGTAAAAATGGGTGCTGAAGAATGGGTTTTTAAAGGTACAAAATTGATAACAAATACCAAAAAGCAAAGATTAAAAATCTAGAGAAGAGGTTGGATTTTCAAAAATACAATATTAAAAAAAAGAAGAAAAAAAAGTCACGAGAATTATTAAAAAATCAACAACCACCACAAAAATATGAATATGGCATTTGCTTTAAAAATAGGGTATTTTTTTGAAAAGTAAAAGTAGGTTATAAAAATAAAAATTAAAGGAGAAATAGGGGACTTAAAAATTAAAAACAGTTTAAAAAGAAGAAAAAAATAAAGAATGATAGTAAAAATAGTAAAGATATATCTGGGACTTTCTCTGGTGTTGTGGGCAATGTGAGGGCAGTTCATTTTCAGAGAGTTAGTTCCTTGGTCTGGCTTATATTTCTCAAGATCTATAGGCCCTTTCTTATTTAGTCAGTACTAATGACAGGGTTTTAATCTATTGCACCTGTCACTTTCAACGCGGTTCCCTCTGTTTTAGCTTCTTCTGTTTGCTGGTCTCTTCAGTGTCTGATTTCCTCCCTGACACAAGGGGGTGGTGGTGGATACTTTTTCTTTCTTTTTAGGCTCACTTGTTCAGTCATGCTGTGGGGAGGGAGGAATGCTGCAAACAAATAATACTGGCATGTGCTCGCAGGGTCTCAGCCATGCTGGGCCTGCCCCTGCTCACGGCGCACACTGCTCGGGCTCTAGGTTGCTCCACTGGGAACCGTCTGAGGACAGCCCTGGGCTGCATGCACCTCCCCGGTCTATGCTGCTCAGGCTCAAGCACTCAGGTAGTCCTCAGGGGCACAGACTCAGTTGAGCCTACGTTTTGTGCCCTTCCCAGGTCCAAGTAGCTCAGGTGTCTGGCAAGTGCAGTTGCTGCGACTTATCACCTTTCCCATCCCTGCTGTTCAGTTTTCTAGGAGTACAACTGGCACCCCTTCTCTGGTAGATGGTGACTGCCTAGAACCCCAAGAAGTCTTAGTTAGAAAAGAAGCTTGCTTGCAGTTTGGTAGTTAATGTCTCTCTGGCACTGCGATTGCCCCCTTCCAGCCCTTCCGGCTCTGGCTGCCCGTCACCAGAGGGGGGTGGTCTGCAGATGGCTAATTCTGTTCCGTCCTTTGTTCTGTTCATGGTCCTGGTGGTGTCTTATGTTAGAGCTTTTCAAGGGGTAGCTGTCCCACAGTCTGGTTTGCTTGCCCAAGTTAGTTTGCGTTGGTTACGCTTGGGGCATTCCAGCCCGATTCTCAAAAAGCACTGCAGCCCGCGCCTCTCTGCCCAGCCTCCACTTGCTAATGGCGGATGTAGGTGTCAGCGCTGCTTCTCCTCTGGGGAAGTTACCACTGGGCTTGTAATCTGTTGGTTTTAATTTTTTTTTTTTTTTCCTCTTTGCTATGTTGCCCTCTGTGCTTCCAGGGCTCACCACAGACTCGCCAGCTAGAGTGTTCCTGGTGTTCGGAAACTTCTCTCTTTTGAAGACTCCTTTCCTGGGACAGATCTCCCTCCCTACCTCTTTTGTCTCTTTTTTCACCTTTTATATTTTTTCCTACCTGTTTTTGAAGACAATGATCTGCTTTTCTGGGTGCCTGATGTCCTCTGCTGGCAGTCAGAAGTTGTTTTGTGGAATTTACTCAGCGCTGAAATGTTCTTTTGATGAATTTTTGAGGGAGAAAGTGGTCTCCCCATCCTATTCTTCTGCCATCTTAGGACTGCCTCTAGAATCTTTCTTAACAAGTGAAGTAGCTCAGTTGTGTCCAACTCTTTGTGGCCCTGTGGACTGTAGCCTACCAGGCTCCTTCCTCCACGGAATTCTCCAGGCAAGAATACTGGAGTGACCTCCACTTGCTAATGGCGGATGTAGGTGTCAGCGCTGCTTCTCCTCTGGGGAAGTTACCACTGGGCTTGTAATCTGTTGGTTTTAATTTTTTTTTTTTTTTCCTCTTTGCTATGTTGCCCTCTGTGCTTCCAGGGCTCACCACAGACTCGCCAGCTAGAGTGTTCCTGGTGTTCGGAAACTTCTCTCTTTTGAAGACTCCTTTCCTGGGACAGATCTCCCTCCCTACCTCTTTTGTCTCTTTTTTCACCTTTTATATTTTTTCCTACCTGTTTTTGAAGACAATGATCTGCTTTTCTGGGTGCCTGATGTCCTCTGCTGGCAGTCAGAAGTTGTTTTGTGGAATTTACTCAGCGCTGAAATGTTCTTTTGATGAATTTTTGAG
This sequence comes from Madoqua kirkii, assembly GCA_006408675.1. NCBI lineage: Eukaryota > Metazoa > Chordata > Mammalia > Artiodactyla > Bovidae > Madoqua > Madoqua kirkii. The sequence continues at coordinate 2,430 of SJYC01066959.1, forward strand.
GGAGAAAGTGGTCTCCCCATCCTATTCTTCTGCCATCTTAGGACTGCCTCTAGAATCTTTCTTAACAAGTGAAGTAGCTCAGTTGTGTCCAACTCTTTGTGGCCCTGTGGACTGTAGCCTACCAGGCTCCTTCCTCCACGGAATTCTCCAGGCAAGAATACTGGAGTGAGTTACCATTCTTGCACTATTAATAGAATCAAGGAAATAATATCATGATTCTATATCCTGATTTCTAACATTAAAATTCTGATTATTAGAAGAATGCTGTTCTATCTAGCTAGTTCAGTTTAAAACACAATGAATTGGACTATTTCTAAACTTCTAAATTTACTTTGTGTGATCAAGCAGATTAATTTGAAATATTAATGTAATGATTACTGAGTAGGAAGGTGACTATAAATTACAGGAAAATAGTCTTTTACTTTAATGTTGCTTGTAAGCAGAGAGAATTTTAAAATAGGACAGTAACTACTAAATGTCCTAAAATTGTCAAGAGGAGTTAGGAATGCTTTAGGAGCTTACAGACCAAGAAGTGTGACTTCATAGGAAGCAACCCTAAGACCTTCATTTTGATTCAGACTACTAAGCTACCTAAACAGATGAGGGCAATATTGGTACTGTTTACATTCTTTTTTTGCTCTAAATTTGCAGAGTCAATAAACACAAGCTGAGATTTAAAGAGTCATTTTCTCTAATGTATACTGTATTTCTTTGCATTTTTACTGGAATAAAGATTCTCCTGAGTTACTACTTTCTCCATATACTACAATCACAAAACTTTCTGCTAGGGTGCTGTGCACTTCTCTAACACAGAAACATAAGGTCTGCTTGTGAAGTGTTATCCTCATTCCTGCAGCAATGTTAGTATGACATTGCCCCACTATCTTTGACACTACAAGATTTTAGGACCCAGCCTATCCCCAGCTGCAGAGGATACAATAGGCTTTTTTAACTTCCCTTCTCTAATGCCTACAGCAGTTTGACTTGTGTAGATTAAGACACAAATGAAGGTATTGCTGCTTCTGCTACTGATGACGACCAACATTCCCCTGGTGCAGGACTGTGTATGAAAATGATGATAACCAAAATAGCCCAGTTCCATCACTTCTATGATGTTTAAAAAGTAGACATCCTGCATAAAGGTCATTTGCTCTTCAGGTTTGCAAAACATAAAAATGCATGTTCTACGTTATTAATTAGAAGATCTTATTATGCCATAGTTGGAACTGTAAACTTCTGTATTTAGTAAAACATGATTGATTCTGTAGAAAAACTAGTAAAACATAACAGTTGTCCATGGTGTGATATGAGATCCACTTTATAGACAGAGACTGATAAGTCTCAACATAAAATAATGAATTTCATTCCATTCATGTTTCTGTTATACTGAAACAAAAATCATAGCAAGAACAACAGTTTTAGAAAATTAATATCATTCGGTCCAATGCCTGAATATAAGCCCAGAGTCTACTATCACCCAGTCAGTTCAGTTCAGTTCAGTTCAGTCGCTCAGTCCTGTCCGACTTTTTGTGACCCCATGAATCGCAGCACGCCAGGCCTCCCTGTCCATCACCAACTCCCAGAGTCCACTCAAACTCACATCCATCAAGTCAATGATGCCATCCAGCCATCTCATACTCTGTCTTCTCCTTTTCCTCCTGCCGCCAATCCCTCTCAGCATCAGAGTCTTTTCCAATGAGTCAACTCTTTGCATGAGGTGGCCAAAGTATTGGAGTTTCAGCTTTAGCATCATTCCTTCCAAAGAACACCCAGGACTGATCTCCTTTAAAATGGACTGGTTGGATCTCCTTGCAGTCCAAGGGACTCTCAAGAGTCTCCTCCAACACCACATTCAAAAGCATCAATTCTTCAGCGCTCAGCTTTTTTCACAGTCCAACTGTCACATCCATACATGACCACTGGAAAAACCATAGCCTTGACTAGACGGACCTTTGCTTATATGCAGAGTACATCATAAGAAATGCTGGGCTGGAAGAAGCACAAGCTGGAATCAAGATTGCTGGGGGAAATATCAATAACCTCAGATATGCAGATGATGCCACCCTTATGGCAGAAAGTGAAGAGGAACTAAAGACCCTCTTGATGAAAGTGAAAGAGGAGAGTGGGAAAAGTTGGCTTAAAGCTCAACATTCAGAAAACAAACACCATGGCATCCGGTCACATCACTTCATGGGAAATAGATGGGGAAACATTGGAAACAGTGTCAGACTTTAATTCTGGGTGCTCCAAAATTACTGCAGATGGTGACTGCAGCCATGAAATTAAAAGACTATCACCCATTAGGAGTCAATATTTGGAATGACCCATTAGTAGGTAAGGAACCCACCTGTCAATGCAGGAGACATAGAGACTTGGGTTCCATCCCTGGGAGAAGAAAATCCCCTGGAGGAGGGCATGGCAACCCATTCCAGTATTCTTGCGTGGAGAATCCCCATGGACAGATAAGCCTGGTGGGCTATAGTCTATAGGGTTGAAAACAGCTGGACAGTACTGAAGGGACAAAGTACATTAGTAGGCAGAGCTAAGACTCAATAAATAGAAATATCGAAGCACATTACTTATGTAGTCTTTCACTAGAGATCGATAGTTGTCTATAGAAAACTATGTCTTTCCATTAACTATGCAGAATTATCACTGGATATTTCAGTCTAGTACTCCTTGCACAATAAGGGGCTGTATGATTGTTGGTCCTAATGAATCATGAAATAATTGATGTGTGCTTATTAAGGGCCAAAGCATTTTAAAAGGGCATGTTGGACTTCCCTGGTGGTTCAGTGGATAAGAATCTGCCTACTAATGCAGGGGACATGGGTTCAATCCCTGGTCTTTTAAGATTCCATATGCCTTGGGGCAACTAAGCCCACCATATACCAAAATGATTGAGGCCATACTCTATAACTCATGCTCTGCAACAAGAAAAGCCACCGAAATGAGAAAACAATGCACTGCAACTAGAGAGGAGGCACTTCTTGCAGAAACTAAAGAAAGACCATGTGCAGCAACAAGCTCTCAGCACAGCCAGAAGTAAATAAATAACATTTAAATAAACAAAACAAAATAAACCAAAAAAAGGAATGCTATCTCCACTTTCCTTTTCTTTCCTACCAGCTGGATGAACAAAACTCCAGGTTTTAAGGGATGAAAGAATCACAAGATAGAAGAAACTCAATTTCCCTAAATATCCATATGCTTAGTTGCTCCGTTGTGTCCAACTCTTTTGTGACTGCAAGCACTGTAGCCCACCAGGCTCCTCTGTCCATAGAATTTTTCCAGGCAAGAATGCTGGAGTGGGTTGCCATTTCTTACTCCAGGGGATCTTCCCCACCCAAACTGCAAACAACTGTATCTAGCTGACTAATACATGAACCATAATTAATTGTGTTAGGACACAGAAGTTTGAGGGTTACCTAAGATATCATCCTTATGCTAACAAGTACAATTCTCTATAATATTTAAACAATCCTTTGGGGCAGGGAATAAGAGTACTGGAAAAGAGAGGAGAAGGGATAAACACAGGTATGATTGAGTTTTTGCTCATGTGTGAACAAAATGATCTACTAAACAATGATATAGCTAATACTCAATTAGATAAAATGTGCATATTCTCCTACATACATCAGTTTAGGCAAGTTTGCTACTACATTATGCACACCTTCTGGGCCTCAGTTTTCCTAACCGCAAAATAAGTAATTCTGCTAGGTGAACTGTATAACTACTTTCAGCTATAACATTCCCATTACATATTTCCACTAACACATGAAGCAATGTACTTTAAGTTACAAAGTGACCTTTTCTGAGAAGAAGAATTGTGCTATAAAGAACACAGCACCAGTCACCTACCAGGATTCCAGGGTTTCCTCTACATTTAGATGGCTGCAGATATTTAGACAAGTTATTAATATTTAAATTTCTGGACTTCAGTTCCTTCACCTATAAAGTAAAAATAAAGGTAAAATTATCTCTAGGTTTCCTTTAAGCTCTAATATTCAGCAATTTATAAACTGTCCCAGTCTGTGTGATTTTTATGGAAATTGGTGTGCTTCTGAAATAAAGGACATAGCTTTCCCTATCAAGAGGTATCAAGAAGTTAGGCCAAAATCTGTCAACCAAAAAAATAACTTTTAAGACACAATGACATTTGCACCAGCCCCTTTCTCACTTACCCTTGCAGTATTAGGAAATGTTACCTGAATGGCATGGCAGAGGCAGCAGAAGGGCAGATTTATAGTTAGCTCCCAGCCCCTAAGCTAGGGTCACACTCCTCACTGATGATGTCCTCCCGGGTCAGGAGCTCCCCTGGAGGCCAAAACGTGGGGGCAAAGCTTTCCTTTCTGTGAGGCAGAGAGAAGGGCTACTTATGTCATGACTAGTCAAGGGTGGGAAGATAAACATTTTCTCCAATAAACCCTTGAAAGCATCAGCTAATTCTGCCTCTGTCTTTATAACAGCTCTGATCCTCCAAACACAGAAAAGTCAACTGAATTATCTTTAAGAAAAAAGTCAGTGGAAATGGTGGTTGGGGATGGGGGAGGGAAATGACAGGTCAACTTAACTTTTAGGCTTTAGTTGGTATGTATGCACTCGTGTGTTTGTGTGTCTGTGTGTGTGTGTGTGTGTGTGTGTGTGTGTGTGTATGAAGAGGGTACCATTTACTAATATAGACGTTGCATTAGAATTGTTAATTTTACCTATCTCCAAACACCCACCTTAGGTAACTTTTCTCCATTAAAGTAATTTGACATTTAAATACAAAATTCTAATTTCATCTCTAGCTACTTAGAAAAGAGCTTTGGTTAAATAAAATGTCAACTCACTGTCAAAGGATAAACAAAAGACAATATTTAGCTTCTTGTGGGTGAAAGTGGTAGCAAAAGAAATTTGAAAAATAGAGACTTTCTTTCTTTTTTTTTCTTTTTTTTTAGTTTTAAGGGTGTGTATTCTACAAATGAGAACACATATTAGGATAATTGGATTAGTAAAGTACACATGTTGAGAATGGACAGGTAAATTTGGCTGGATATTTCTAAATCTTACCACAACCTTAGCAATTTTATTATCTGCTATGATTATATTTGTTTGCCTCTGTTTCATGCCTTCAGGAAAGCCTTGCTTGAAGGCTATCAACCTACATGTGGTGAATTTGAGTGGTATTAAAAAAACATTTAAGTTGTAATCTATAATTATAGAATGTGTTTTTTGTAAAAAGGGAATTTGACATTTAAGTCAGTGCTATTATTTCTTTATTTTTTGGTGTTATCCATAACATTGATTGATAAATTTATTTTATTATAGATTTTCCCTCCTGCTTTTTTTCCTAAGATACTCATAATATTATTTGATTTTTACATGAGGTATCTTATTTATCTGTATATTTTGTGTCTAAGTTTCATGTGAGTGATACATGGGGAAATGAGTTGTTACATACTTAGCTATCTGTTTTATACTTACTTATATTTTGAGAACACCAAACATCATAAACTTTCATTGGTGGTTACCAAATGAGAACATCTTGTCAACCACCTTGGAGAGTATGATGTAGAATTCAAGAATACAAGGTCTGATGCCAGACAAAAGTTTTCACATCTTGGTCAATATGTGGACTTCAGAAGGCTTGTTTTTACCAATTGTAATGTGAAGGTATGTTGAGAGTCTTAACCACTAAAATGATGCAGTTTCTACTTGAAGTAATAGAGTGTTACCTACATTTCTATTTTATCTCCTTTAGCATTTAATTTGCATATTAATCATATTCTTTATTGAATTGCTTTCTACTCATACTTTCTTCTCTGCCTAACATGGGTCTCAGTTCAGTTCAGTTGAGTCACTCAGTCATGTCTGATTCTTTGCAACCTCATGGACTGTAGCTTGCCAGGCCTCCCTGCCATCACCAACTCCTAGAGTTTACTCCAACTCTTGTCTATTGAGTCAGTGATGCCATTCAGCCATCTCATCCTCTGTCATCCCCTTCTCCTCCCACTTTCAACCTTTCCCAGCATTGAAAGTGAAAGTGAAGTTGCTCAGTCGTGTCCGACTCTTTGCAACCCTGTGGACTGTAGACCACCAGGCTCCTGCGTTCACGGGATTTCCCAGGCAAGAATACTGGAGTGGGTTGCCATTTCCTTCTCCAGGGGATCTTCCTGACCCAGGGGTCGAACCCGAATCTCCCACATTGCAGGCAGACACTTTAACATCTGAGCCACCAGGGAGGCCCAGCATTAGAGCCTTTCAAATGAGTCAGTTCTTCACATCAGGTGGCCAAAATATTGGAGTTCCACCTTCAATATCAGTCCTTCCAATGAACATTCAGGACTGATTTCCTTTAGGATGGACTGGTTGGATCTCCTTGCAGTCTTAGGGACTCTCAAGAGTCTTCTCCAACACCACCGTTCAAACGCATCAATTCTTTGGTCCTCAGCCTTCCTCATAGTCATATTCTCACAACTATACATGACTACTGGAAAAACCATAGCCCTGACTAGACAGACCTTTGTTGGCAAAGCAATGTGTCTGCTTTTTAATATGCTGTCTAGGTTTGTCATAACTTTTTCTTCCAAGGATATCTTTTAATTTAATGGCTGCAGTCACTATCTGCAGTGATTTTGGAGCCCAAAAACATAAAGTCTGTCGCTGTTTCCCCATTTATTTGCCATGACATGATGGGACCGAATGCCATTATCTTAGTTTTCTGAATGCTGAGTTTAAAGACAACTTTTTCACTCTCCTCTTTCACTTTCATCAAAAGGCTCTTTAGTTCTGCTTCGGTTTCTGCCATAAGGGTCTAATTCTGCCCAAACATGGTCTACTTCTGGCTAAACATGGGTCTACTTCTGACCAAAATAAAACTGCCTGGTTAATCAATGGACAGTTTGGACAAGGACTCATCATTTCTTCTAGATGGTGGTTAAATGAAATCCATGTTACTTTTGACTATTTCTCTGCTGCAGCCTTGATATTGGAGTACAGGTCTGCTTGAAAAGATTTGAGGCCAAAGCCCTCTGGACTCTCTCATCACTTTTCTATCTGATCCTGACCCTTATTAAAAAAGAAGTGTAGTTTGCTTCTCTGACTTATTCACTGGTCTGACACAGTTTTCTGCTGAAATCTTTGTCCTACAGTTTGTGCAACATGATTCTTAATAATGAGGTCTTGGCCCCAGTGACCTGAACCAACTGATTGCACCATGAGTTTAAGTGATCACTCTACTTGGATCAAAGAAGGAGAGAGCTCCTTTCATCCTATGTCAACATCATCTCAATAGTTGTCTTTCAAACAGCATTGTCTCTTTATCAGGCAAAAGTAAAACATTAATTTTAAATTTGTAGTCTCCTTTAAATGTTACAAAGCCCATATATATTTACTATCTTTTAGATTCCTTCTAAGAATAGCACAATGTGGATAAGGCAGGTATTATTGTTATCTATATTTTGCACACAAGAAAGTGAAAATCCAGAGAGGTTAAATGAGTTGCTCAAAGTTACACAGTAACCAGTGTGCAGAATGGAGATAAATTCTTTTGAATCAGAAGCCATTTTTTTTCCTTCCAATAACCGTATGACTGACTTGAGCCATTCAACAAGCATGAGTCAAGATTAACAGCCAATAAACATTTTTTGTTTCTCTTTAGGAGAAGTGTGGCCAGAAATAACAAGATAAGTTGAAAGTAAACTTATGAATAGAACTTTGACTAGAGAGAAAAAAAAACATGACCCTGAATCTGCCACCCACATGTAATTTTTATGGAAAAGTTTCTAGGCTGACTTGTTGATATAGTCAAGAAACCAAAGTACCACTAAAAGGATGAATTGTTTAGGTACAGGGCCACAACACATGGTGTCCAGATTTTACTCAGAACATCTAGCATGTATTACTAAGTTGTTATTGCATTAAGAAGAATATAGCACCTGAAAGAAAAAGATGACAAAAAGTAAATTAAAAAATTAAAGTACTGCTTTTATTATTAAAATTGGAAGCAAACAAATATATTTGAGGGGGTTATTGATAATTTCCTAATGACATAGTAGATAACACATCTAAACCTTGATTATTTAAAATTACCTATTGACAAAATTGGGATAATATTGATGAAAAACTTTATGAGCAAGTTGTGGGGGACCTTAAAGTGTATTCTTTATTTCTGTGTTAATAATTTATAATTCAAAATATTTTACAATAATTATTTTTCTTTCACAAATTTCCTTCAAGAAGGAAGGAATCACTGCTTGATTTAAATATGAAATATTTTGCATGCCTAATTATGGAATTAAGCAGATTTTCCATCAGTCTTACTATCTCTCCAATGATAAGAATACATTTTGATCCTACTCATGTCCTTGAAAGACTTCTATAATCTGAAATAGCTATTCTGTGAGTGTGTACCTATATGTGGATGTGTGTATTATAATTATGTATCCTTCTATCAGGAATCTTATTTAAAAATAGATATTTTAATTATCTAATTAATTTTACTAGATATGTTGGATCTATGAAATAAACTAACATATATAATTATTATATGATAGAGGAAAACTATAGAAGTGATAATATATGGCTGAGCAAATAAAAATATCCTTCATCCTGTACTCATGGACTGATGTGTGGTGTGGTATGAATAAAATACTTGAAATACATACATGAATAAAATAACCAGTGTCCCTTCTGAACTCTAATTCATTGATGTCACTGGCCAATAAGCCAATAAACCCATTCTTCTATTCAGTAGTAGAAACTTCTTTGTGCCTCAAAAGGCTCCTTTTCTTTTTCTCTCTGGACTCTAGTAAATAGCTACCTTCTTTTCCTCTGGTAACTGCCACTACAACCTCATTTTCCTAGGGTTCTTCACCATGAAGCCTGGATTTACAGATGATGTGGTTTTCTAAGTTGTATACATCTTGTTCGCTACCCTTAAGATGTGAATGCAGACCTTATTCTACTTACAGTTCTACAAATAATCCTGATTAAGGAGCACAGAGAAGAATTTCCAAAACAAGTGCATTAAAAAACCTAGAATCCATATATTGTACTTCCCAATTTTAAGTGTATTTCAGAATCACTTTCTGAGGATTTTTAAAATGCATACCATGGGATGCACCCAGGACCTACTGAATCAAATATATGGTAGTATCATGGACTGATGTGTGGTGTGGTATGAATAAAATACTTGAAATACATACATGAATAAAATAACCAGTGTCCCTTCTGAACTCTAATTCATTGATGTCACTGGCCAATAAGCCAATAAACCCATTCTTCTATTCAGTAGTAGAAACTTCTTTGTGCCTCAAAAGGCTCCTTTTCTTTTTCTCTCTGGACTCTAGTAAATAGCTACCTTCTTTTCCTCTGGTAACTGCCACTACAACCTCATTTTCCTAGGGTTCTTCACCATGAAGCCTGGATTTACAGATGATGTGGTTTTCTAAGTTGTATACATCTTGTTCGCTACCCTTAAGATGTGAATGCAGACCTTATTCTACTTACAGTTCTATAAATAATCCTGATTAAGGAGCACAGAGAAGAATTTCCAAAACAAGTGCATTAAAAAACCTAGAATCCATATATTGTACTTCCCAATTTTAAGTGTATTTCAGAATCACTTTCTGAGGATTTTTAAAATGCATACCATGGGATGCACCCAGGACCTACTGAATCAAATATATGGTAGTGGGCATGTGGGAATTCCCATACTTTAAATAAGTCCCCTGAGGGAAATAAATGTTTAAAAGGTAATAATATAGCCCATAACTGCAGATGGCAAATGAAATTCTAAGAAACTCATCTTTAAAGTAGCATCTTTAAACTCTACTTGCTCATGACAAGAATACAGACTTTCATGTATATCTAAAGTAAATAGGAGGCAGTCCTAAGATGGCAGAGGAATAGGACCAGGAGACCACTTTCTCCCCCACAAATTCATCAAAAGAACATTTCAAAGCTGAGTAAATTCCATAAAACAACTTCTGAATGCCAGCAAAGGACATCAGGCACCCAGAAAAGCAGCCCATTGTCTTCAAAAGGAGGTAGGAAAAAATATAAAAGACAAAAAGAGAGACAAAGAGGTAGGGATGGAGCTCTGTCCCAGGAAGGGAGTCTTAAAAAGAGAGAAGATTCAAAACACCAGGAAACATTCTCACTGCCAAGTCTGTGGTGAGCCTTGGAACCACAGAGGGCAACATTAATGGGAGAAAATAAATAAATAAATAATTGAAACCCACAGATTATGTGCCCAATGGTAATTTCTCCAGTGGAGAAGCAGCGTAGATGCCTGCACCGGCCACTACCAAGCAGAGGCTGGGCAGGGAGGCACGGGCTGCATTGAGTAAAGACTGGGCCTGAATGCCCCAAGGGCAATCTGAGGGAACTAATTTGGGCTAGCAAAGCAGACTGTGGGATAGCTACCAGGCGAAAAGCCCTAACCTAAGACACCATCGGGCCTGCTCACAGAACAAAGAAATGAGCAGAGCTAGCCCGCTGCAGACCATCCGCCTCCAGGCACAGGCAGCCAGCTGGAATGGGGCAATCGTGGCCCCTGAGAGGCACTACCAAACTGCAAGCAGGCTTCATTTCTAACTAAGACTTCTTGTGATTCTGGACAGTCAACATCTGCCTGAGAAGGTGCACCAGTTATACACCTAGAAAACCAAGCAGCAGGGACGGAGGAGGCAATAAGTCACAGTGACTATGCTCACCAAACACCTGGTCACCTGAGCTGCTTGGACCTGGGAAGGGCACAAAACGCAGGCCCAACTGAGTCTGTGCCTCTAAGGACTACTCGAGTGCCTGAACCTGAGTGGCTTACACCTGGGAGGTGCATGCAGCCCAGGGCCGGCCTTGGACGGTTCCCGGTGAAGCAACCTAGCGCCTGAGCAATGTGGGCAGGGAGGGCACACGCGCCATGAGCAGAGACAGGCCCAGTGTGGCTGAGACACTGCGAGTACACGCCAGTGTTATTTGTTTACAGTGTTCCTCCCTCCCTACAGCACGACTAAACAAGTGAGCCTAAAAAAGTGTCCACCACCACCCCCTTGTGTCAGGGTGGAAATCAGACACTGAAGAGACCAGCAAACAGAAGAAGCTAAAACAGAGGGAACCGCCTTGGAAGTGACAGGTGCAATAGATTAAAACCCTGTACTTAGTACCGACTACATAGAAAGGGGCCTATAGATCTTGAGAAATATAAGCCGGATTAAGGAACTATCTGAAAATGAACTGACCCCACATTGCCCACCACAACACCAGAGAAAGTCCTAGATGTATTTTTACTATTTTACTATCATTCTTTATTTTTTTAATAAATTTTAATTTTTAAGTCCTCTATTACTCTTTTAATTTTCATTTTTATAACCTACTATTACTTTGCAAAAAAAGAAACCCTATTTTTAAAAGCAAACTTCATATATATACACTTTTATATTTTTATGACTTTTTCTTTCTTTTCTTCAACATTGTAGTTTTGAAAATCCAACCTTTACTCTAGATCCTTAATCTTTGCTTTTTGGTATTTGTTATCAGTTTTGTACCTTTAAGAACCCAATCGTCAGTACCCACTTCTACTTGGGAGTGGATTACTGGCTTGACTGCTATCTCCCACTTTGGGCTCTTCTTTTTCTCCACCAGGTCGCCTCTATCCCCTCCCTCCCCCTCCTCTTCTCCAA